>CANXYC010495108.1:0-185512 GCA_948193065.1 Aleurites moluccanus
TAAAATAAATAATTTAACAATAAAAATATAATACATCAAAAATATTTATTTTTAAAATTTAATTATTTAATTAAATAAATTTAATACTATCATGATTTTAATAAAAATACTATTAACTAGTTTTAGATATTAATTTTAAAAAAAATTACTTACAGATATTGTGCTAACTGGAATAAAAAAAAAAATTGGAGGTCTGTATTTTTAAATTAATTTAATAAAAAATTAAAAAAATATTAATTTTAAAAAAAATAAAATAAAAAATTAAAATATAGCACAGTTTTTTGATGCGCTGCGTCAGCAGCACGGGTTTTGAATGCGTTGCGTTAGACAGTGCGGGTCCTGCATCAGACAGTGCGATTATCAGATGCGCTATTGGTATAAATCGGTAATAATAATAGATTTTGTTATAAAATGATATTTTTTTTTTTTTTGTTATTTTTAAGAAAAAAGCTCCATTATTTCCACCTTTTCTTCTTATATTTTATTTTTTATGGTAATGAGTAATGACTATTTCTAGGAAAAATTGATTGAAATTACTTAATTATAAAATTTATATTGACTCATCATGTCTTTTTTTTTCACATGGTAAATGAAAACACGTTAGGCTAATACCTGCTCCGAAAAAAATTTCTAATAAAAATAATAACAATAATAAAAAAAATTTAATAATAATAATAATAATCAAACAGGTACGAGAAAAATAATAAAATTATAAATTATATACGTCCATCAATAAATGAGATTGATAGATTGAATATTGGTTGAGAAGTATTAAATTGATATTCTTATATTATACTAAGTTTATTTTAATTAATAAAAGAAATTATGTAATTAAAAGAAAATAAAATAATTTTTAATTAATTTTCAAAAGGCAATCAAATAACAAATAATAAATTATTTTCTTTCCACAATTAAATTATTTTTCTTAAAACAAACAAAGCCTAAATCTAAAGATTTTAGTTTTAAAGCCGTATAACAATTAGCAAAGTAAATTTCAAGCTTTAACATATATATACATGATGTATTTTTTCGTTGAATCTAGAAGGTAGGCTGGACACAACATTTCACTCATTCACTGTACATTCTAAAACTAATGTTGACCATTCTAAACCCATATCTTATATATTGTTCAAAGTAACTTGAATTAAGGTATTTTAATTCATTCAATATTCCAAATCGTTTTCTATTCTAGTGGCGACTTTGACATTATTGAACACACATAAATATGATGCAAAAGGATATATGTAGGGAATTGAACATTTTTTTTATCATGTTTATGTCTGAGAGTTAATAAGATGGTACAAATTTTAATATATTTCATCTTTTATTTCATATTTTTTTTATATTATATTATTTATAAAAAATTATTAATTTTTAAAATATTTAAAAAAAATAATAAGAAACACACAATAAAATAAAAAATTTGAACTATTAATAAAGCATTAACTAATTAATTAGTGATTTAATCATGGGTATAAAACCGTACCCATTTAAATACTATTAATTTTGCATGATTTTCACATAATTCAAAATGAATGTACTAGCATTTTTGTCTAATTTCTTGGTGTATAAATTAGTTAAATATAATTTTAATATATTTTATTTTTTTTTATAGCAATACAATCTTTTAAGTATATAATAATAATTTATGAAATATATATAATTATAGCTTATAAATACATGTATGTGAATAATTTTTTTTTCTTTATATAATAAAAAGATGTGATAAGAGTATGGTTAACTACTCTTTTATCACATAGTGCATTTGTGTTAATTTACTCTCTTAGAAGTTATTACCCTAAAAAAAAAATTTAGATCAATTTAGTTGTATTATATATTTATGTTAATTACTATATATAATTCGTAATTTAAATAATTATTTATTATATTTATTTCATGAGTATTTATTATTTAATATATTTAATTATTATTAATTAATTTATAATATAATATAGTATACTAAATTCACCGAAGTATTGACAAAATCCAAATGCTTTGCCTGCCACTGATTGGAGTTGTGGAAATTTCTAACGGTGTGAGCAAAAGCGGCCATTGTTGCTTTACATTACATAGAGAAGAATTTACAACTAATCTATATATTTCTCAATGCTTAATTATAGGCCATGTTCCTTTTTTTTTTAATACGCCATGTTCAATGCTCTTTTTAATAAATAATTTTATGCTCTTCATAAAAGAATCATAATTTTTTTAAAAAATATTTTTTGTACATTAATGCTGTATATGATCTTTTTGGAGCCCAAGATAAGCTTATTATTATTATTATTATTATTATTATATAAATACTTTTACTATTATTATTTATTATTATTGTTGTTGTTGTTAACAGAGTATTTTCAAGGACACTTTATATATTATAAATTTTTTATAGTAAAAAAATAATAAAAAAAATAAGAGTTTAATAGATTGTTTATTATTTAAATTTAAAATATAGAACAAATTTGATTCTTGATATTTAGATAATTAATTTAATTCTTTATTTTAAATTTAACTAATAATTTAATGTAAAATTTATTAATTCTCTCACATATTATTATTTATTAATTTTCTCGTGTATTTAATTAAAAAGTTTATTAGGATTAAAAATTATAATTTTCATATTTAAAAATTAAATAAGATGAGCTTTATTTATACTTTGATAATTGTGGTTAAATATAAATATGTTAAAAAAAATGACATGCAATATGCATGCCTCATGAAAAATAATAACAAATAAATTAATAAATAATTTTACAATGAAAAATGTAAAGAATTAAGTAAAAGAAATGGACTTTCACTAAAAAAAATAGTTATTAATTATTTTATGTATGTAAAACGAATCATACAAAATATTAATTATTCCTCATTTTTTCTCTATTGGTTTACTTTTGTTTGTCACATAACTAGAAAATATTATATAAATCATGTGCTATGATGGGATGTAAGACTCAACTGGTAGCATAAAAATATATTAACAAACAACTAAACAAGCTTTAGCTGTATGTATTGGACCGTGTTATATAAAAAATTACTCATGGCTGCTTCAAACTCTTTTCTCATTGATGTCATATTTTATTTGATTTACAAAAGAAAATTCAATTCAATTATTGACACATAGATGATGATATGTATATATATATATATATTTTTATGGGATGATGAGAGTTTTACAAGTTTCCACTTATATAAATTAATTAATTAATTAAAGCTCCTTATGGTAGCTTTAATATAGTGAGAGTAAAGTAAGAGTATTCACAGATTTATTAAATGATAAAATTATCGACATCTTATTATATAATTTATAACATTATTTTAACCTATATTTTGAATTAAAAATAAATTGTGTATTTATTTCACACATGAAAATTATATAAGATTGTTTTTTTTTTAATAAATTTGATAACATCATTTCGAATAATGAGATAGGTGGAATTATTTATTAATTAGTTTTAATTATTACAAAAAAAATATATATAAATTTTGAGTGAAAAATTAAAATTTTGAGTCGAATATGATATTATTTTTTTCTAAAAAATTTAAATTTTTTATATATTATAAGTTTATTTTTAAATAATTAAAAAATTATTGATTAAATTATATAACAGTAGAAATTAGAGTTATTTAAATTAGAAAATAAAAAAAAAAAAAATTATTTGTGAATTAAAATAAATTTTATTTTGGAAAATTACATTTCAGTATCAATTTTTTTTAGGAGAAAGAAGAGATTCTATTAATCTTGGTTAGACGCCAAACTCTACCAACTAATTGGATAAATATTTCAACGTGTCTTCCTCACTCTGTACTAGCAACGTGCTTCATTTGACTTCAGACGCTCTTCAATTATAGTCTTCACATTCTTTAACATCTACTAGTATTCATGTGAAAAATATTTCTTAGAAAAATTATTAGTTTTTTATATGTTTTCTCGACGGTGATAACTTATTTTTCTATATTAAAATATTAAATAATAAAAATAAATATTTTTTATAATTAAAAAAAATAAAAACAATATCATACATATTTTTTATTTTCAACTCAAATAATTTTTTTTTAATTTATTTTATGATTTATTGACTGAAAATTAAAATAAATATCTTCCAAGCGAATATGAATATAATTTTTTTAAGGAATATTATATATAAAATAGGTTAGATGTCATTGACTATGACTTAATTAAAATATTAAAATAAATTATAATATATATTTATAGACTATGACTTGATTAATGTTCAAAGAAAGAGATTAGATTTGGACATAAAATACTACCAAACATATTTAAATTTTGTGGTTTCTGAAAAAAATAAAAATATTCAATATGAATAAGACAGATAAGTAGACATTCATTAAGGGGCGATACGTACGGTTTCCATTTATATATAAACACCTGCCAATACCCAGATCCATTGGCCAAGTTGGCAACCATTTCCTTCCACGGTTTAGCCAATTTACATTCAATTATTATTATTCTTTAAGGTTCAACTGATTTTGGCCTAAATTTGATGTCTTAGCAATGATTTTATGTTCGCAAGGGAAAGATTTAAAATGGAAACTATATGTGATTTGCATATTTAAGTATAGTTTAATATAGTAATTTTATGAGTATATATGTGATATGAATAATATTTAAAAAATATTTTTTTTTTCAATGTTTAAAAAAATGGTTTTAATTTAAGTTAATTAACTTTTAAATATTTAAGATTTGTATTGAAAAAATCATATCTAATTTAACTTATGTTATTTATGATTGAAATTTTTAGTATTTATAAACGTTATTCCTTAATGTTTTTGTAGAAGGCAAATTAAAAAAAGTCCCATCACACTAAAATATAATATAATAATAAATATATATACAGTTAAAATAATAAATTTAAATTTAATTGTTTCTCATATACTAAAAAAAGAAATACAAGAAGCCCCAAGTAGCTGCAGATGCTGTTCATTTGACCACAGCAAATAATTAATTAGGACCATAGCAATATGAAAAAGATGCCTCACTGTTTCATAATTCACAACAACCTTCTAGGAAATAATTAATTTTATTATTCTCATCTTTCCCTCTATTTATTAATTCCAAACGATAATTTTAAATACAAATTAATTAGTAGCTAATTTGATACACTCTCCATCATACAATAAATATTTTAATTTTTTTTATATATTTTAATTTAATTGTCAAACTTCTTAATTTAAATTACATTTTATTTTAACTTTATAATGATAAATTCGTTAAAAAATATGTTGAAAATAAAAATAATAATTAAGAGATATAAAATATGATAAAATTAAAAAAGTGAATGGATGTTAAAATAATAAATAAATTAAATATATTAAAATAGATATATATTTTTTAATAATTATATATTTTATAATTAAAATATTTATTAAGAGGACAAAAGAAATATATAAATGCATCAATAGCTAATAATTTGATCACGCATTAATTGCCTTATTACTTCCCTTATATCTACTTAGGATTGATTATATTAGTGATTAGAATTAGATATTTCATAATTAACTTTTATGCAAATTGCCAACCCAACAATTCAAAGGAAAACAAACACATATACATTCAATAAATGAACACAAACAAACTCATAAAATAACTGCCAATTATGATCCAGCTGCTATCCACTACCACCATCAGCGCCTAGCGGTCCAGATTCTCTTATCAAACGAATTTGATTAGTAAGTTTTTTGGATTTTATTTATACATGTCTCCATACTCGATCTAATTATAAATTTAATAATGTGAATTTTTTAAGGAAAAAAATTATAATGTTAATACATTAATTAAAAAATTTATATAAAATTAATATATTAATTAACAAGCGTTGGTCATGTGGGAGATACTTGATATTACTTAATTAGAGATCTCTAATAAATTTAATTAAATCAAATATTTTTCTCATACGAAGCCAATAGTATAAATCGGAGACTACCCCACAAAGATGCTTCCGTTTGCAAATATTTATTGAGTTTGTTTCTATATAGTGATGATCAGAGCTTCAGTTCTGGGCATGGTAGTGCACATGCATGATTCATAGTGGCAGAGGTCCATATCTTGTACTGAAAAATCAGTGCAGTATAGTTATGGCAAGTCTAGTAGGCGCACCTAAAAATCTGCAGGCCTTACATGTGGAAGAATAAGAGATAATATAAAGACAATGGAATCAATCTCATCAACTATGAACATGTGATTGAGATTTAGTTAGATCATGGTTGAGGAGTGGAGATCAAATTTTGCTTTAAGTTTCACCAAAAGGTACGACATATCTTGTTGAAGCCAAACAATATTGTTTCCAATTATCAGGCTTGAGTTAATTAGTTTCACGAATTTCTAATATCTCTATTTAATTATAATGAGTTATTTTATATATTATTATGAACAATTTATAATTATTATGATTATGTAAATGAGACATATTAACATGTATTGTTTTCTCTAACCTAAAATTATGAAACTATAATTATAATTAATGAGATTCAAATTCATATTTGATAAAACATTAAGAAATTTTTTAGTTGTTTAGATGTATTTTCAATTCAAATTTACATATGAATTAAGATTAATTTTTTCATTGAATGAGTTAAAATGAATTTATTTATTTTAAATAAAATTAAATGAGATTAATTTTTTTTTAAGATAAATTTAAAAGTACATCTCCACCCACAATGTATAATAAAATGTGAATAGAATAAGGTGGAGAACAATTAACATTTTAAATATAATTCCAGAATTAAAACCAATATAAAACAAAATTTATTTATACTATCAGAAATAGAGAAATAGAGAAATATTGTATGTATCGCTTTAGCCTTTAACTAGGAAGGGCCAAGCGAGGACAACGGCGACCATGTCTCTATTCTCTACCATCACCCTTATTTTTCGAGCTCTCAGGTGGGGTCCATTAATACGATTTTCAAAAATAAAAAAAGTTTTATTATAATATATTACAAATAATGAAAAAAATAAAAAAAATTATTTAAATATGTATTATTAGTTTTTAAGACGATTTTTCGGACATCAAGACGTATTTCGAGCTTTGATATAACTGCTGCGGTGCTAACGACACAATAATTTTTACTGTGTTAATTTTTCAAAGTTAAAAAAATTTTTGTATTAAAAACACAATAATTTTTATTGTGTAAATTTTTTAGAGTTAAAATTTTTTGTAAAATTTTTTAAAAATTATAATATTATAGTATTTATTATAATAAATTCAATAACATATTTTTTTAATATGAAATAAAAATTAAATGAATTTAAAAAATTATATTAAAAGTATTATATTTTAACGATCTAAATTTAATAAATTTATATTGTATTTTATTTTTGATAAAGACACATTCAAACTCTGCTGTCATTTGCAAAATATTTGATAAAATTTTGATTGTTTGAATTTGTTTTTGCATAAAAGGAAAAAAACCCTTTAATATAGTTGAATTTTCATTTGATCAAACTTCTGTGCTAATGAGAGAATTACTTTAGCGGGGTCTGTTTTATTATCATTACCCATTTTAAATTCATCAAAATGAATTTAGGCCACGAAATAGTCCCATTTGGTATTCCTCTTCCTCTCTTCTAATGCCATATAAGTTGATGCTGTCGTTGAAAACTGGGGTGGTGAAAAAGAATTGCAATCCTGAATGGAATGAAGAACTAACTCTTTCCATCACAGATGTCAATGTTCCTATAAACTTAGTAATTGATTATTCTCCAGCATTATTTATTATATTCTTTACAAAATACAAAATCAATCAAGTGGCAATAATTATCCTAACCAGTTTTCCATAAACAGATTTTAACTAGCAGGTCTTTCTCATTGGTCTGATGATCATAATTTGGGGTAAAAGATGTCAATTTTATAAACTGGTTGCATAAAACCAGGTTAGAACAAATAATCAGACAGGACTTTTATCAAACGTATTATAGGCAAGAGAGTAGCAGCCAAATTATATAGTTTTCAACTCTGTGGAAAATCCCACAAATTCAACAACAAAATAAACCCACTGAGAGAGGTGAATCATATCTTCTAAGATCAATGAACCATCTACCAACAAACCAAAAACAATGAGAATTCATACATACAAGGACTAGTAATTTTCTGCACTGTCTTTAACAGCCTAATTTGTTTTTTCAAACAAAAAATTAAACAATATATATTTTTTGTATGATTTTATTTTTGAGGCAACAATTTATGTGTCCTGGCTGGATTAATTTTGCTTATGAAATATTTATTTTGTTTTCTCCTTGCTTAGTATGGTTATAAAGAAGACAAACTGGAAAAACATATGTGATAGGCTTCTCTAATTCTGTTGATTTTGGATTTCTTATGCAGGCAGTTTTTGACAAGGACACGTTCACTGTGGATGACAAAATGGGTGATGCAGAGATTCACCTTAAAGCATACATAGCAGCTCTTAAGAGGGGTTAGAAAACCACCGGAATGGCTGCGTAGTTTCGAGAGTTCAGTCGAGCAAGAACAACTGCCTAGCTGATGAGAGCCGCATGGTTTGGAACAACGGGAAAATCATCCAAAACGTGCTTCTCAGATTAAGAAATGTAGAGTCAGGTGAACTGGAGGTTCAGCTTGAGTGGATTGATGTTCCAAGTTGCAAGGGATTGAAAATTGAAGGTTAGAACATATTGGTCATATTCTGTTATGAATGAATGTTCAGGACAGTGCTTGAAATAGAGAGAGATCTGTACGTCTATCTATATAAGATTGAACGTAACAGTAAGAATCATTTATGTAGCACATAAACGTATCGGTGGACATGATGCAACTTTGTTTTACCGAGAATTGCTTACCAGATTATTAGGAAATGAATTGCATACTGATTAAATATACAATAAAACAAGATTTCGTAAGTGGTTGGATGTTGGAAATCGCACAAGTACAGGACATTTTCCAACATTTTTGCACTTACTTAAGTCTGCAGTTGTTCAGGCTCATGGACTTAACTTGACTCAACTGATTGTCAAGTATATGAACGATACTCTGTGTGTAATTGTTCTCCCAATCTTGACTTGGTTTTATTATTATTTTTTTATCAGCTCAAGAATCATTATATTATCGAAGGAAATAAGCAGAGTTATAATGATAAAGAAGCAGAAAAGCTTTAAGATAAAACAACAGCAGGAGACAAAGACAAGCCAAGGGATGTATTCGGAGCTCAAGATCAAATTTTTTTTTTTTTGATAGAAAGAGAATTTTATTAAGATGAAAGATGAATGTATAGGGTGACAGCAATACATCAAAAGTCCCTATACTGTGCAGAGAAGAAAGGGAGCACTTCTACTCTAAACAAGACAACAGAAACTAAGAGTAGCTATAAAGCAACACGACTTGATTAACAAAACAACCAAGAAATTATATCCAAGCAACAAAATCAGATTTCCTACCAACTGCAGATTTAGCTACCAAGTCTGCTTTGAAATTGATGTTCTTTGAGATATTGATGAAGGAGACCGAAGGAAAAAGTCAGCAACTTTCATGAATGGAAAGATAAGTTAGGAACCAAAACCAGAACAGCAAACTAAACCACTGAGATCAGATTTCTAATCTTTTATTTTTTATTATTATCTTTTACTATTAATCTTTGTTTTTATTGTTATTATCTTTTACTAATCTTTCCATTCAATATGTGAATCCTCCATCCATTTTAGTTGAAGTTATCAATTTTGCTGTATCATTTAGAATCTCCAATTTATTTTTATTTTTCTTGTTTCTAGAAAATTTGGCCTCAATCCATAAATGCTTCAGTTTTCTTAGGAAAGGAATTTGGTGTTTAATTGATTTCTTTCTCCCAGTGATAGAAGGAATTAATTGATTATCCATAAAAGTTTTTTGGCCTAATTACAAATAAATAAAAAAAGAAAAAAAGGTGCTTAAACCTCAGCGCTTTTTACCTGTTATAATTTTATCACAAACAGACTTAGGTTTGGAAAACTTATCAAAATGGGCCAAAGGTTGCTTTACCAAATTGATGTCAACTGTCTTGCAGTATCCCCAGCCAAGTTATTGAGGGATTTTTAGGATTATTTATCAAACCATGTGGAAGCAGTCTTATATATATATATAGTCATTTTTGGTTTTGAACAACCTTTGCAATTACGAGTTTAGAAGCATGAAGGAATAGTAGTCGAATATGATATCCTTGTAGATAGCGAGAATGCAAGACTTTTATGAAGAGACGTATTATTTAATTTTAAGAAGAGTTTTTTTTTTTTCATATATTATTTTTTTTAAATTAAAAAAAAATAAAGAAAAATAAAAGAAAGTAAAAGAAAAGAAGAAAGAAAATAAAAAAAAAAAATAAAGAAAATGAGATTAAATAGTATTTTATCAAATATTAGAAAGTTAATTTTTTTTTTAAATAAAAATATCATTTTCATTAATTTTATTTAATTTTAAGAATTAAATAACAATTAAATATTTACAAAAAATCAAAAAGAGCATGTACTCCTGTCATAAGGTGGATCTGCCTCTACTTGTAAAAGATAGAGCAAACGAGAAAATAAATTTTTGTATTATATTAATTTTTTTAATTAAACCCTTTTACTTAAATATGGTTCTAATAAGTTTTTAAATTTTTTAATTTGATTCAGATAAGTTCAATTTGAAAGGAGAGGATAAATTTCTATCCAAATTGAATCTATTTAAACTAAATTAAAAATTTAGGAGCTTATTTGTATTTTTGTTTTTTTTTTTCAATTTAACTTTATATATTTTATTATTTATTTATTTTACTAAATTATAATTATACATACATTTTTTTGTCTATTTAATTTAATAAATAAATAAATAAATAATAATATTATGTTTGGATTATATATTTTAGAATTTATAAAATTATAAATAATTTTATTTTATTTATTTTTTAACAATAAATAGTATCATGAGTAAATAAGAAAAAAAATCTCGTTTATAATATAATTTTAATAATTAAGCCTAAATCAATTAAAAAAAATAAATAAATTCATTTATCAACTAGTCTAATCATTTATATAAAAAATTTTAATTTTTAGTCTACTCATAATTAATTTTTTAATTTAATCAAATTTAATGATAAAAAAAGTAATAAGAGTACTAAAAATAAAAAAATAGTGTCAATATCACTTAAAAAAAAAGAAAAGCTTGAACTTTTATGAGTTTATTTTTAATATTAAGACATTCTTTTTGTTAAATATAAATTATTGCTTTAAAAATCAAATATTTATCTTGCAAATGTATGAGACATTATAAAGTAAAATCTCCTTTCTCTATTTCTTAATTTGAAAAAAAAATGAATGGGTTAAGGGTACCTTTTTAAATTATGTCATCCTTAAATTTTTAAAATTAGTAATTTAGTGGTTTATTAATTGTATTTACTATTTATGAAATTATAAAATTAAATTATTCGAAAGTGTAAAATAAATAAATAAATAAATAAAGGTTCTGGCCCAATAAATATGAAGTCTAAACAACTTAATTAACTCGGCCGGTCGGCCCAATAATTTCTCTCTCTTTTTACATTTTTTAGTAATTCTTAAAAAATAAATAAATAAATAAAACTCCTTAAATATGGGAATTCAAATTCCAATCTATATCCAAATCATACATGCAACTATTTTTAGATTATGATTGCGTGTGTTATTAATTTAATTCTTACTATAGATTGAAATCATAATTTCATAGTTTAAACCACCATTTGTGCACCATTTAGTAAAATTTCTTGTTCTAGAATTTCAATATATATAGTCTGAGTTTGATTTTACAAGTTTCAAGCATGCATTTCTTAATAAATCTTACAGATAATTGTAAATGCTTGAAATGGATTAGGGGGTTTTTTCACATGGGATGTGCTAGACAAGCGAGGAGCAGACACCATTGGTTCCCTATACTTAAACCCAGATGGAATGTTCCCAAAGCCATATTCCCAATCCTGAGAACAAAACTGCCATGGCACTTACAAGAGCTGCTGTGCTAGAAAATTCAGCTGATCTTGGCATTATTTTCGATACAGACGTATACCGGAGTGGTGTTGTTGAATGTTGATATCAAGGGCAACCCCATCAATGAAGAAAAGCTCAGTGCGCTTATGTCTGCTATTCTCTTAGAGGAACATCCTGGAACTACCGTAATTACTGATGCTCGAACAAGTATGGCACTTTCAAGATTTATTACTGATAGAGGAGGCAAACATTGCTTATACCGTGTTGGTTATAGAAATGTGATTGATAAGGGAGTTCAACTTAATAAGGATGGCATTGAAACACATCTTATGATAGAAATATCAGGACATAACGCTCTTAAAGAAAATTATTTCTTAGATGACGGTGATTAATTAATTATTTTGCTTATATCTTAATTAGTTAGTTTAGTTCAATATAATTGATAAATATAAATGTGTTAGTAGAATATACTGTTAAAATATTATGCATGTGTAATGCACGTACAATTGAAATAATTCAGTTATGATAACAATAAATAGTACGTAAAATATATACGTAAATGATATTATTTAGTCACATATAATGCAATTTACAGAATAAATATTAATTAACAAGATTTATTTTTACAGGGGAATACATGGTGGTAAAAATCATAATTGAAATGGTGCGAATGAAACTTGGAGGATCAGAAGAAGGTATTAGGAGTCTGATAAAAGACCTTGAAGAACCCTTGGCAACAGTAGAGCTAAGAATAAATGTAATTTCCGAGGCTAGACACGCCAGGGCAAGAGCTGTTGAAGCAATTGAGAAATTTCGAAGCTACATTGAGGTATATATAAATTAAAACATTTTTCCAGGTAAAAGTTAAAAACATAGCTAGACACACAGGATAGCATTTTTTCATGGTAATTAATTAAAAAAACATGCACTTTGTGCATATAAGAACTGTTGGGTAAGCAACGGCTGCCTTGTTGACTCAAACGACTCTCCAGCAGCACTTGATGCTTACCCGTACAGACGTGATCATCCTTTTGTTTTTTTCTACTCTTCTTTTTTTTTTTAATTTGGTTTAAACTGGAACTGGACTCGAACTTGAAACGTTTTACTCTTGGAGATGAGTCCAGTATTCAGCGAGATTACATTATGTGAGGTATACTGTTGTAGTTGTTTTATGATTCAAAGTATATATTATTGTTCCAAAAAACCGGGCAAAAGTACTATCTGATAAAGAACATGGACAATTCGAGGCAAAGCATACACAATCCAAATATTACTGTTAATATGCAGTCAATGGTGGCTGGAGGATGCCTTTCTATGACAAAAGTTCTTAAGAGATAAACATGTGACATTGCCTTACTGTGTCTATACAAATATAATTTATGTGAATGTTAATTAATTACATTGCCTTGAAATGTTTATAATTATTTGTTGAATGTCATCAGGTTTCTAGTCCCCAGTGGAGTGGACAAAATCCCAGATATCACTCAGATTGACAAGTATTCTAGGACTGGACTTCCAAAATGAAATGAAGTTTTTGTTCGGTATAAGATTCTTATTTCCTTAGAAGTATATTTTTCCAGAATGTTAAGTCTATGGGAAATTGAATTCACAAGTAGTGAAACTCAGAAAGCTTAAAACATGATTCATATAACTGGCTATAATATACAGTTAGAATGCAAGCTGCAGGTTTGTATTAGCATTGCATCATTGAAAATCATGTAAATCCTATATCAAGTTTATATATAAACTCTTGGGGCAAACATCTAGTTAAAGAACTATGGCATACAATTAGTTTTTATGATGTAGGAGGGACGCATGATTTTTAGGAACACTTTTCATATCTAGAGAAGTAAGAAAAAATTTTAGATAAATTTATTTAAAAAATATAAAAATAATAAAAAGTATCAAATAAGTATATATTTCAATTAGAAATAATTAAAAGTCATTATAATATTATTGAAAAAATAAAGAAAATTAAAAAAAATAAAGAAAATGAAGTAAAATTGAAAAGAAAATGAAAGAAAAGTAAAAGAAAATAGGATTAAATAGTATTTTATTAGAGATTAAAAAATTATTTTTTTAAAATAGAAGGACTATTTTATAATTTTTAATAAATTTTAGGAATTAAATAGTAATTTATCTTAAAAATTAAGTGGATAAAAAAGAAAATGTGATTAATTAATACTTTATTAAAAATTAAAAAAATTAAATTTTCAAAATAAAAACATCATTTATTAATTTTAATAAATTTTAAAAATTAAATAATAATTTTACATTAAAAAAT
The DNA here is from genome assembly GCA_948193065.1 of Aleurites moluccanus. Classification (NCBI taxonomy): domain Eukaryota; kingdom Viridiplantae; phylum Streptophyta; class Magnoliopsida; order Malpighiales; family Euphorbiaceae; genus Aleurites; species Aleurites moluccanus. Next base: position 14,220 of record CANXYC010495108.1, read on the forward strand.
TTTAAAAATTAAGTGGAGATGCTCCCCTTATCTCATCTAATTAATTAATTCATCATCCTTGCCAATATTTATATGAAAATCGTATTTTATATTTACTAGTGTATTCTTAAGTATGAGCATATACAAAGCAGTGTTATTAAAACCGGATAAAATCGGTTGGTTGAATAGAAAAAATTGAGAATTGATTGAGTGATTAATTCGGTCTATTTCTATTATTAGTTTCATAAAATTAGTTAAAAAATCAATGAATTTACAGAATTTTTTAATTTAAGCGGATTATTTTATTTTATTTAACGTTACTTTATTTTTAAATTTTTTTTTATAAAACTTTATACTCAAAGAGAATCAAACTTAAAATCTTTTAAAAGTTTTCTAAGATTATTTTTGTTGTGCTAAAGAAAAGTTTTGTTAATATATTCTCAAACTTAATATTTATAATTATCAGATAATTTAATTAATTAATAAATTATACTATTAGTTTTTTAAGATAATTAAACCTATTAAATTTAATGTACTATTAAAATATAAATATACATTTTTTTGTGATTTAAAATTTTATTTTAATTATTATTTAATATATTTATTAATTAATATGCATTAATTTATTTATTTTATATAAATATATTTTATTTAATATATAATATAATTATAAAATATCTTATATTTATTACATATTTAATTTAATTATGATTTAACTCTTGTTAATTTTTTTAATAATAAAATTATTTACATATTTAATTTAATTACTAAATTACTTGAATTTTTAACTTTTTTTATAAATCATCCGGTCAACACATTGAACACCAATTATTTCGGATTTGAGCGGAATATAACCACATGGGCAATCAAATTCCCCTATCGAGTTTTTGAATTTCTAATGTTAGTTTTATGATTTATTTGTATATTAAGGAATATATTAAGGAATATATATATATAATTTCAAAATAAATTTATATTATTAAAATATAAAAATATTAAAAACATTTTAAATAAATTCCTTATAAATCAAACAAAAAAGAATAAATTAATGTCTAACAAATGCATTACCTTGCATAACTCCAGCACAATAAAAATACTTTGATAACACAGAAACCCACATTTATTATACAGTATGTAGATAAACACATAACACACGCATAAAATGAAGGATTAAATTTTCTTTTCTGGGTACAGGAATTTGATTATTGTAACTGACATAATTAATAGCTTGTTATGATGGGTTTTATTATAATAATGCTTGGGTAAGGTGGGCATCAATATCTTTGGTGATATCCATACAAAATTGAAGTAATGAGTTTGGTTCTGGAATATCTTCGTTGAGTTTTTCATATTCGAGTGTCCAGCGAACTACACTGCCTTCGCCCTTTGGTGTAGCTTTAATGGTAAATTTGAAACTCTTATACTCCTTCAATAGGTCTCCTTCAACAAGTTTGTATGTGGTTGACAAGTTCACGTCATCTATGGCTTCAACTATCTCTTTTGCAACCTTAGGAACTCCATCTATTTTACATATATATATTTTTACAGAAAATTAGATAGAAGAATATGAAGAATTTCAAATTCAAAAACACTTTTTTATATCAGAAAACATATCTCAAAATAGTTAACAATGGAAACAAATGATTCATATAGTCAATCCCGATTAATTTTAAGATTAAGGTGGAGTTAAATTGAATTATATATATATATACAGAAGGTGTAATCTTACCATGAACATAATTCCAGTAGTTCTTTTCCAAATTCACCATCATGGATTTCACAACTCTGTATTTTATGAGGTGTAGCAGTGGGCATGTGATGTGGTCTACAACTGAACACATCATGGAATTTGTCAGCAGATGCTTTGATTTCTAAATCAAATTCCAACTTACTAGGAAGAGACATTTTTGTAAATGAACGAAACCAAAACCTAACAATTTAATTGCACAAGTGAGAGATGGGAAGTGAGGCAAAATGCTTTACCCCTTGGGTGCTTTTATACTGGCAAGCCAAAAGGTTATTAATAGTGATTTCTTTTTTTTTTATTTATAAAAATTTCTAGAATTGTTTAGCGTAAAAAATAATGTGCATGAATTTTAAATTTCAGTAATAAATAATATCTGTTTTTTTAATGTAAAAAATGAAAAATAATATAAAATATTTTTATATCATTATTTTATCATCAATTTTTCATATTACAATTGAATGTTAGGTTTTAAGTAGCAATTTAATTTCATATTACTATTGTATATTAATTTTTAAGAGTAAAATGATTTTTCTGGTAAAATTTGTCACAAATTTTACTATTTAGTATAGTGATTGTAAGTATAAGATATACTATTTTATGTCATTGAATGCAATAAATAATTTTTCAAATTTGTAATAACCTGAATTTTTTGTAAAATTTCCTCTCAATTATTTATTTAAAAGTGATATAATTATATGCATGTAGATATGAATGATATTGAAAATACTTAATTAAAAATATTTAATTTATTATATTATTTTTAAATATTATCCTTTATTATGCAACTCATAAGTCACAATATTGCTTGTGTCCATTATTTAATCTCTCATAAATTATAATAATAATAACAACAACAACAACCATGTTTTGTTTCTCAACATCTCCACCACACACACACACACACACACACACACATATATATATATATATATATAATCTAATCATATCCATTGTCAAACCAACCAGTCAAACTAAATATAAATGGAGAGCTTCTCAAGAACATTTTCTGTGCTATTTTTAAAACAAAATCCACAGCTATTTTCTCTATAATTATTGCAATATCTCTCTCCACGAAATTAACAATGCAGAACAATTATAATGTCCAATCTTATAAAATTGTATGCATCTCATAATTCATTCAGCATATATATTATTAAATTTTCTAATTGTAAAATACGATAAGAGTCTCTGTGTTTCAAATCATATGATTCACTATCATTAGGTTGGTGCAAACTTATTGCATATTGTATTGGTGCAAAGCTCTTAATTTTACATTTTTTATTTTTATTTTTTTATATATATTTACTATATCTACACCCCATATTTAGAAAATGTATAGATTTAGTCATGCACATATACAGTAATGAAATTATAATTTTTTAATTTTTATTTTTTTGTGGAGGTAAAAAAAAATTCAATGAAAAATTTAAAAGTTTGGATTCATTTACTGTGAGTTTTTTTTATTATTATCATTAAATCTAATCAACTCTTAAAATCGAAATGCAATAAAAAAAAATATAAAGTGATGAGCTGAAAATTTAGTTTAAAATTAAAATTATAAGACGCGTAAATTTAAAAAAAAAAAAAAGTCTAAATATTTTATATGTTAAAAAAATATTTTTTGTGGTACCATACGAATTAATATTGAAATTAATTAATAAGTGAAAATATTTTTAAATAACACCCCCATTGCACATACATGTATATTTTATATATATTAGTAAATTTTAATTGTTGTAGTTTTCCTTGGACTGAACTCTGTCTGGGTTCAATTCTAACTCATCATCAATCACTGTACAGATATTTGGGAATGGCACATGAAGAGACGATGCTTAGATTTGGCTGTCTGTCAATGACATTGAGATTTACAAAATCTCTAGGAAATATTTTTATTTCTTCTATATTCATTATTGTTACACTTTCGATAATGAATCCACTAACGGATGGGAAGATATCAAACTCATAATAAATAAAATTGTATTTTAAAATGAACTAAAATTTAATTATAATTAAAGGGTTATTTGAATGCTAAAATACAAAATTTAATTAATATTTAAAAATATATCCGTCGGTAATTGATAAATTATTAAATATTTAGATAAATATTAATTATTAATTTGATTTTTTTAAATTGATAAAATTTAAAAGTACGTAGAAATTGTGATTACTGATTAAAAATTTTGCCAACTAAAAAAAATATTTTTTATTTTAAATCAGTAATTATCAATCACTCATTTAAACGTCATTTAAAAATTAAAATTAACTATTAAATAATTATATTTTAAAATCATATATATATTTTATTATTTAATTATCTTTCTATGAAGTTTTTTATTTATATATCTCAATAATTATTATCTAAAATATAAAACTACTAATTTGGCATAATACATAAAATAATAGTCAATCCCAATACCTAATCAATAATTGTACCAAAAACAAATAGTATAATAACAATTATATTACATTTTGTCACATCAAACTTCACCAAAGCTAGATCTACCATTGACCAAAAAAAGCATAGTTAACCAAACACCATTGCATATAATTTAAAAATATATCTTTGATGTTCTAAATATCTCGTATATATATTTTTAAAATTATGTTAGTTCATATGATTCAAATAATTTACAAAATAATTAATAGAAGCAAAATTAAATAAATAATCCAATCTTAGGTGGTCATAAAGATGTGGAGCTAATTTGAATCACATTTTTATTATAATTCAATCAAATTCTTACCTCTCTAGCTAATTTTTTTGGTACTTAGTTAATCAGTGTTTTAATTTAATAGTAAGAAGCATCACTTTAAATATCAATTTCATAATTTAGAATTTTCAATATGTTATTTTTTACTCAAATATGGTTTGAATACACAATAAATTATGTATTATTTTTTATTTTAATCTTATTTTAATCATAAACAGGAGTGAATCTAAAGTTATTTCGTTGAAGGGATCCAATTTCAAAACTTTCACTTCTCACATAAAAATATAGTACTTACTATCACCTTAAAAATAAAATAAGAAAATTTTCACTTAATTTATTAAAAAAAATATTAACAGTAAAATTAAAAATATTAATTAATTTTCTTTTTTTTTTTATTAAATAAAAATATTAAAATTTTTTACCGTAGTTTTTAAAAAATTAACAACACTATAAAACATACAACAGATTTTATAATTCATATTTTTATATCTCATAGGTTATACTACTACGAAAATACCTATCTTTTGATAATCTATAAGAATATACACTATCACTACCCTACTAAAGGGGCATGTATGCAACAAAAATATTTAAAACTTTCAGAGTTGATAGTCAGTCTTATCTATCAAATTATCAAACAAAAAAATTACAATAACTCATTTGTATTTATGACTCTTCTGTTAAAAAATATTTGTGCAAAATCATATAATTCCGCTCAGAGTTATAATCTCGATAATTTTAAAATATCATCATCATGTTTTCACTTAACAAAGAATCTCATCATATAAAGGTAGAAACTTTGCTATACTCAATATCATCATAGTTAATTATACATACTATTCATACATACGAATATAAACCTATATTCTACTGTAATTATGAAATTCTAAAATATATAATACAGTACAATATATAGTTAAATATATATTTAGATATAAAGAATAAATTCTATTACTGGAGGAGAAATACATATATAACTCAATAAAAATTAACTTTTTTTAAGATTTAATCTGCAATATCAAAAAATAAAAAAATAAGGGTGAATGTCTCAATTCAATAAATGATACTTAACCAATGTATAAGTTTAGTGTCATACAATTATTTTAAAAGTATAAATGCTTATAACATTATATCAAATAGATAAATAATCACATAATTATTAAAAATAAAAATTAGTCGATATAAATCACATTAAACATCAATTTGAAGAGTCAACCCAACTCTTTGAATTTAAATATAATCTCTTAAGATTTAATATATAGAACTGCAGTTGTAATTATACTAAACCAGACAAAGCTAATCTGACTTGGCAACATCACTTAGGATAAGCAAGCCTGCAATCATCATACACCAATCTACCTTCTGTAATTAAGATAAATAAATACTTTTAAACACCAAGAAGTCAGGTACTAACATAGTAAATATATATTATGTATAATTATGTGAAATGGTATTAATTTATGTTTGTAATGTCGTTAATTGTGGTGATCTCCGTTAAGATATATAAAATAATTAAATGAATAAAAAATTATTAAAGAAAGAAGAATGAGAAATTAAGAGTTAGAATATATCTTATATTGATTGGATATAAAATATTAAATGAGCTAATATATAATTAGGTTTTTCAATATCAATAGCTAGTTATTATATAAGCTCTAATATTTATAATATAGTAAACTCAAATAAGTTACGATGACCATTTGGAGTTTAATAATTTCTCCAAGTATCAAATAAAACGAAATCAATGTTTTCAGAACCGGACCGGTTAAAAAGTTAATGAAGGTAAAGAGTCAGAAGTTCGATCGGAATAAAACTGATTAAACCGAAAAAGAATAAATATTCATATATATGTAATTATAATTTGACATTTATTATATATATGATAAAAATAAATATAATATAATTATGGTTAAATCAAAAATTTATATAATATCAAATTTCTTATGGTGTCAATCCAATCTATTAAGTTAAAAGTTATATATATAATAAATTATGGACATTCACTTGCTCAAATATTTACTCACGCAATAAGATAATATGTAATAGGATCATGATTTTAGCGTCGGGTAGATTTTGATGTCAGGTAAAATTAAAACGAAATTATGAAAATTCTCTTAATTTCTTTTAATTCAAAATGACGTTGCTTTGATATAAAAAAAAAGTTTTGATAAAAAAAATTGACCCGATCTAAATAGATAAATTGATTCGGTTCAACCGATTCATCGATTAACTAGTTTTTTATTCAGTTCTTCGGAGACGAATAAAAGGGATTGACCTACCATATTCTTAATTTGATTCTCAATTTTTTTGGTTCGATTAATCTATTCAATTCGATTTTAATAACAATGAATGAAAGTCATATTTGCAGTTGTTTAATTAATTAATTCCGTGCCTTGCTAATTGGAACATCAACATCTTCCTATAAGATTTGATCAAACCTTGTGATTGATTTATTTAACATGAAATATACTAAATTTCAATGTTATATTACAGTAATTCTAATAAATCTATATATTTTATATGTGGTTGATAAGATATCATACATCATATTTATCTGAAGATTTTACTAAATAAAACTAATGAGTGATTTTATATTTATTAATTTTTTATTAATTTCATTGAAATTTAGATTTTATTTAGCAGTTTTGAAATCTTTTGACAAAATCTCTGTTATAACTGAGACATCTACTTTCTGTAATTAAGATAAATAATTAAATAAATGAAAAATTATTAAAAAAAAAAATAAGAAATTAAGAATGGAAATAGATCTTATATTAATTAAATATAAAATATTGAATGAGTCTATATATAATTAAATTTTCTAATTTCAATAATTAGTTATTATATAAATTCAAATATTTATAATATAGTAAACTCAAACAAATTAGGATAGCAATTTAGAGTTTAATAATCTCTCAAAGTATTAAATAAAATGAAAACCATATTTGTAGTTGTTTAATTAATTAATTTCTTATTGGAACATCAACATCTTCCTACAAGATTTGATCAAACTTATGATTGATTTATTTAACATTAAATATATTAAATTTCAATTCTGCATTATAGTAATTCTAAGTAATCTATATATTTTATATGTGGTTGATATCATACATCAGATTTGTCTGAAAATTTTATTAAATAAAACTAATGTGTGATTTTACATTTGTTAAATTTTTATAAATTTCATTGAAATTTAGATTTTATTTAGCAGTTTTGAAATCTTATCTTATATGGGTTGAAACTATTGTTAGTTCTGGAAGATGTAGGGACATAAACAATATTCTTAATAAATATTAGAATTATATATTAATTAATATTCGCTTAAGAACATAAAACAATATCAAATTTAATAATGGATGGTTTAGCCCAAGCCCAGTCCTAAATTCAGATGGTAGTAGTTCAAAGACCATATCCATAAATAAACCCCCACAAAATATCAGATCAGTAAGTCATGCATCATGCTTCAGTTTGGTGTCTTCTTGTCATTCAAATTTCTAAATTTACATAGTAATGGAAATGTTTATTAAAAAAATGCATCTAAATCACATTTTGGCAATAAATTAATTGAATAATTATTTAATTTTATAGAAATTTATTTTAGAAATATGTAAAATAACCAAATTCAACTAAACTCACTAACATAAAAATGAAAAGTAAAGAAAAATAGATAAAAGAAAGTAAAGAATATTGCCACATAAGAAGAGTAAACCTTTCCTTGCACATATATTATAATTCAAATTTTAGAGGATACAGCCACCTTTTGATGCTCTTATTATACAATAATTTTGTACCAACATTTATTTTTAAAAGGAAAATATGATTTAAATATACAGATGCTATACCTTATTATTAAGAAGGTAAGCATCAATAATCTTATTGAAGTTAGCCAAAAACTCCAGGTACTTGTGAGGAGGTGGGATGTCCTCGTTTTGTTTCTCATATTCTACAGTCCATTTTGCAAAATTTGGTGTGACATGAAGTTTTGGCTTGTAAACCTTATAATATTTCATTAGCTCTCCTTCCAACATGTTGAAGTTGATTGTCTTGTTGTTTTCATCTATGGCCTCCATCGTCTCCTTAACTTTCTCAGAATCCCCTAGTACATACGTTCATGCAAAATTTCATTAATTCAGAATTTAACATGTTTTAAAAAAAAAAAGTGATAGATAATTAAAATAAGATTTGATTTTACTTTTAATTAGTTTGGCTACTACTATTGATATTTAAATTTGCAAAGCTTAATAAATATCAAAAGCTATTACACCTGATTAATTTATGTTCGAATCGGGAATAATTCACACACTCAATACATTTTTTTTTATTTACAATAACTCGAATTCGAGATCTTATTTAAAAGGATTTTATTAGGACTCCAATCAACAGATAGATAATTTATTTCTTAATTAGACAATAAACCCAAAATTTGAAACTTTCTTCCCTCTAATACTCGGGAAAAAATAAAGCCAGATGATCTCAGTACCTCTAAATAAAAGCTTATTGGAGAGTTGTCTTACCAGCAACATAAGTCCAGACCCTGATTGAGCCCACGGAGTCCCAATCACCTTGAACAACTTGGATGTCCTTAACAATATCAGGGCAGATCTTTGGTGTCAGATACGCTTTACGTCTTATAATCTCATAGAACTTATCAGCACAGGATTTGATCTCTGTTTGAATTTCAATCTTTTGGATTTGAGCCATGTGAAGGTCCTAACCTCGAACTAAGGGTACAATATTGCAATGTGTAGGCCTTAGCTTCAATGTGTGTGTGTGTGTGTGTGTGTGTGTGTGTGTATATATAGAAAGAGGAATCTCACATGCCATTAATGGCAAAGAGCTAGCTAGCTAGGTCCAAAAGAGGAAAAACTCCTATAATTTGATCCGCCAAATAGAAAATGGAGAAAATAACAAAATTGACATTTATATTTTAATAAATTTGTAAAATTATTTTAAGAATTTTTAAAAAATATAAATATATATTTTGAAATTTTTTATCCATTCCTTAAATCAAAGAGAAAAACATTAAATATCTTTTAAATAAAAAATATTATATTATATTTCCAATGAAGTGAATATAAAAAACATTTGATTTATAAATAAAATTCTTTTAAAAAAATCATTTCTAATTGAATTCTTTTATTCAATTTTGATATATTAAGTATGAATTTATTTTAAATTTAACAATTTTGCTAATTTTTAATTCATTTGTAAATTATATCAATTTTGATAGAAATTACTCTAAATGAAATTAAATTTATAAAATTAATGATGTGAAATTCTAAATAAATTATTATTTATACCAAAATTAAGTGTGAATTTGTGATTTAGATAAAATTATTCATACTAAAAGACACTGACTTCATTGAATATATTTCCTGGCTCTTCTAGTCTAGAGCTTGTGTAGAAAGGAAAATTTAATCTATTGAAATTGAGTAGTGGAAATAAGAGTGAGAGAGGTGATAGAAAAGGCTTTCAGCTCATCATGATGAATATGTGTTTTAACAATTTAGATGAGACGAGATCAATATTTTTCTCAAAATTTGGAAGTATTAAAAGAATCTTTTGTTTTCTTTTGAGCTAACCCTACAAATAGAAAAATAATTAAGGGAAGGAATTAATGGGTGGTACTGGAAGGAATTGCTATTATAATTTATATATCAATTTAATAATATAAAAATATATAAAATAAAAATAGTATCGATATCATTTCATTATATAAAAAAATTAAAATTATATTAATTAAAATATTTCATTATCAATTAATTAATGTATATAAAAATAAAAATAAAAATTACATTTATTAAAATATCTAATCAACGATTGATTAATATATATGAGATAAGTTTATAAAAGAATTTTTTATTATAATATCAAGGATTAAGCATAAATAATTGAATTTTCTTTAAAACAAAAAACCCCACTCTTCTTTAAATTGAATGTATTCCATATATTTGAGATATGATCGACAAAAAGAACATTTATGATCCTCCACTTAAATAATACAGTGAAATTATCCCTCTCCTAGTGATGTTGGAATCCATTTCGGCTTAATGACAAACAAAGAAACATTTTTTTTTCCCCGAATAACTACAATGGTATCCAATTTTTTTTTTTAAATGTATTATTTAATTTAAATTTAAAATTTTTAATTGTAATTATTTCCATGTAATCAAAATTGGAATGATAATTAACCCATTATACATATCAATTTACTAGTTACTTGCTAAATTTTTTTAATAAATTTAGTTCTAACTCAAACTCCAATTTGAAATCTAATAACTCTAAAAAAAAAAATTTTGAGTAATACATAATTAACCACTAACTAAATTCAATTCTATCTGAGGACGGAACTAAAGAATTTATTTGTGGCGAAAATTAATAGAGAAAAATTAAAAGGTTATTTGTAGTAAGTAATTATATTATTTATATAAGTATATTTTTAATTAAATAAATTAGTGTTTATATTACATATTTATAGAATGAGAATTAATTAATAATTTTAATATTTAAAATTATTTATAAAAATTTAATTTTAGGAGAATTAATTAGAAATTTTGAAAAATTAATTAATAAATTAGGCTAATTATATAAAAATAATATAAATATTTTTAAGTAAATTGAGGTGTCAAAACTTATGTTTGTCCCCTTAACACGCTAGTGATTCTATCATAACTCTCAATCTACCTTTTATCTATCACAAAAAATTATGTTTTAAAATTTTAAATTAAGGTAAAACAATTTATTTTAAGAAATTTGGGGATAACAATAACTTGAGAATATTTGAAATATTTTTTATCATATAGTTTTTTTTTTTTTTGGAAAAAAAAGGAAAAACACTTCATGTTACTTTTACTTTATTGGGGGTTCATGGAGTGCTCCATGACTACATAAAATTAATTTTCTTTATTTCTTAAACTCTCGTTATACATTTATCAAAATTATGAATTATATATATATTATAAAATTCAATTTACACTCTTAAAATTTATAAAGAAAATGAATTATATAAAAGCTAATTTGCTTTTCCTTTTTTTTTTTTTTTCTTTTTAATTGATCTGATAGTTCTCAAAATAATATATGGTAATCTCCTCCTAAAAGGTTTAAATTAGGAAAAATTCTTATCTATGCTGCATGTTTATAATAATCAAATGAGATTTAAATTATTGTGCTCAGTCACACCAAGGAAAATATCAGATCCTTGACAGGTACCACTGTGGAAAAAAAAAAGAATAGAAGTCCTGATGATTCTGATGTGAAGTAACCTTTCGAATATATTCTACTGTAAAGAAAAGTGATTTGAACAAAAGAAAGGTGTTTCTCTTCCTTTATCACTATATAAAAAGTATATAAATATAAAATTTTATGCATGAATTTGATGAGCTTATTATTTTATTCATTAACATAAAATTCATTAATATTTAGAATTTTATAGATTATCTTTTAATTACTGTGTCAAACTAGCTAGTTCAATATGATCTATAGGCCTTCAATTTCAAGTATAGTCTTGGGCTAATGTATCTTGAGATGGACTAATATAAAACATTTCTTTTAGATGGATATATATTAGAGTAATTACAAAATGCTACCCACTAATATAAGAGGGAAATATTAATTAATTACCCCACTTCCAAGTGAGTAGTGTTGTACTGTATATGTATAGGAGTAGTAACAAATTTTCCAAATTAAAGTTTAACATATCAATTGATTTTAGAAATTTTGAATTGATAATTTGATTGGAAAGAGGACTTTAATTGGATTTTAAAATTTATAGGACCAACTTGAATGTGAGAACTATATGCAATTTTAGCATTTGAAGCTCTTACCATTAAGATTTCGTTTTGTATTGAATTTCGATTTTGAAACTAATAAGGTAAATGCCAATTGATTTTGAAAACTGCTTGAAAAGATCAAATTCAACAAAGAGACCAAATTTGATTTCAGAACTTAGATCTATCAAGGAAAATGATACCAAAGAAGATAACAGTACTATCAATTAGAGATGTCCATAAAAATCAATCTAGATTATGACTTCTGAAAGAGAAGGAAATTAAGGATCATAAAAAAGCTGAAAGCTAGAATTGGCTAAAAAAGGAGTCTTGTAGTACCAGAAAATCGCACACAAAATTAGACGCATCAATTAGATTTCAACAACATAATTTAAATATTCTTAGATTGATTCCCTTCGTGAGTTACGAGATGTGCCAAAAGCGTTATCACGATAAGTCTGAGAAGAACTAAATCCCTAGATTTACTAATAAATTGCTTGAGCAGCTTGTCTCCACAAATCAGGATCCTTTTAAACTCACTACAAAGTGTATTAATCAAAATATCCTCAGGTTCATGAAATTGCAAGGCCAGAATTTTTCACAATTTATATGTTATTATCGCAGCTTAATAAATTTATTTTACCTTATTAAGTAGCTGTGATAATAACAATATAACTATGAAAATATCAATACCCTTTTATTATGAAGTAGAGTTAATCATGAAATAACTATAGATTAGAAATTATGGGCTTCACAAAATTGAAATCACACATATATATTTATATTTGTTCAAAAATACTCTTTCTTCTATTTTTTTAATACATTTTTTTTATCTAAAGTTTATAAGCTTCATTTAAATGTGAATTTTTTTTTATTAATGAAAAAATCTTAACTAATAATTTGAAACTTGTTAAATTATTTATTATACTTATTTTATTTAAAATTTTGTATTTGTTAATTTATATAAAAAATATAAATTCATAAACTACATTGTAATTTAAAAATACTTTTAGCAAAAATCTATTTATTTAGATATTTTTGAATTGTAATTTAAATAAACGCAATTAACTTGTAAAGAAAATTTAGATTGAGAAATAATAACAGTTTAATGGATACTATGGACTATTAACGATGTATTTAGATATTTTTGACATTTCTATTTAAATTATGATTAAGAAAATCATTGTATGAAAAATATTAATGAAAATTTGATTTAAAGATAATTCTATCTATTCTACTAATAAAAAAGACTGCATATTTTAGATCATATAATTTTTTATTTTTTTTTTGAACTTTTTGATGACTTTATAGTTTAACATTTAGGAACAGAAATTACATTAATGTCTTGATAATTTATTATATCCATATATATTCTATAAACATAAAAAATTTATATCTGTAGACAAATTATATAGAGATGAAAAATATTCTACCTTATAGAGATAATTTTTATAGTTTACAAACAAAATTATTGTTGTTTTCTTCGTCAATATTTTTGTAGCTGTTGATTGTAAGTACAGTAAAGAAAATATATTTTACAATATAATATTTTTTCCATTAATTTAAAAAAAATTGCAAATTATTTTTTTCGGATATCTATTTCTATAGACGTGAGAGGTAGTATATATAGGAAAAATTTCTATAAATTAATATTATTAGAACTCATAAATTTTATTAATTAAAAATAAATTAATTAATTAAAGTATTAATTTAATATATTAATACAAGTTAAAATTGTAAAAAATTAATATATAATAAATTAGATATTAATTTATCGAATATTAATTTATAAAAATTTTACTGAACTATAAATATTGCATAGAATCTGCAAGCTATAGCTAGCTGGAGCCAGACATTAGATCATACATTATATGTATAATAAGAATGACAATTTATTATACAATAACCAAACACATTAATTTTATATGACATACGTAATAATATTAATATAGGCCTTTCACTGAAAGGTCATGAGAAAAACTTGAGATACAAACAAAGCAAAGCAAACCATGCATGCATAATTGGATTTTATTTTTTAATGTCTTCTGGTAATATATTCAAACGCTAATAATTAATTAATAGCATATGCATCAACATCCTTAGTGATATTAGCAGCTAAATCCTGGAATTTTTTTGGGTCTGGAATATCCTCATTTATTTTCTCATATTCCCAAGTCCATTTCACTAAGCTGCCTTCACCTTCTGCTTTTGGACTCACTTCAATTGTAACCTTAAAGCTTTTGTAAAGCTTCAATATCTCTCCTTCTAGTGTTGTAGAAGTTATTGTCTTCTTTTCTTCGTCTACTTCGATCTTCCCTTTTATAGTTTGAATTTTTCCTTCTACAGATTGACAATAAAATTAATGAAGAAATCAAAAAGAAAAGAAAATATATATCGATTAAGGTTTAGGTGATAAAATAAGTGATTTAATTAAGTTTAGATTTAATACTTATGGTGGAAGTAAGAATTTTCCTAGAATTAATATAGTGAAATTTATATTAAAATAAAGGAAATAAAACTAAAAATGCAATATAAAATAGGGTTGGACCGTCATTGTTTTTTTTTTTTATAAAAAATCAAAATCTCATAATTTCGAAAAAAACACCACAATTGAATAATCAGATAATTGGCAATTTTGTTGAGGCAACAAGTAAAAGTGCTCAAGCAAGAACCCCTCGATTTAAGATACTATGGTAAAGTGAATGTTGATGTCTCCTCCAAACAACAAAAAGATGCTTAAATAGGTTTTATAAAATATTAAGGCTCCATTTGATTTAATTATTGATAATAATTATTAATTAATAATAATTATTAATTAATTGTTAATAATTGATAGCTGATAGCAGGTGAATGTTACCTAACAGTTGATTATTTCAATTGTTTGGTAAAATGATTATAAATTATTACTTATTAATATATTTAATAACTATAAAAGATAAATATTAATATTTATTTTTTTATTTAAATATTATTTTTAAATAATAATTTAATTTTTTTATTTTAAAAAATTCTAAATTAAAGTTTTGATAAATAGCTACATTTTAACTAATTAATAACTTAATAATCAAATATTATGATATAATTATTGAAAATAAAAAAACTAACAGTTATATTAAAAATTTTTACCAAACACCCACTAAATAAAATAAAATAAGAAAATAAAATAGAACAAAATGAGGCTCATTACGTAAATACAAAAATGAGGCCCAAAATAATAATAATGAAATAAACGATGAAACTTAGATGTCAAAATGACCTCATTCCCAATAAAAAATTATACTTTGTTTTTGGCATGGCAGGTGGTTCTCTTTTGTTTTTGTATACAAAGCCTCTGATCTTTGTCGAGGTTGTGGATAATGCTTTGTTTTGATTGTGATTCTGTTACTTGTGGTAGCTCTAAAATGGTACTATTCTACTTTTTGTACACAATCTCACCAATTAATGAATTCTTTCTTATATAAAAAAAAAAAAAATTATGCTGCTTTTTATACGCCAATTGATAATTAAAGCTCAATACTAATGTCTCTATTGAAATCCAAACGTTCTATAACTCAATGTTGATCTCCTCCATATGACCTATCTATTATATGACCTTTAAGCATATATAAAAATGTCAGTCTCATGATATACTAGTCACAAACACTCTTAAGTAGGAAATTAACAACACGATTAATTTGTTTTAATAAATTACCTAGGTTAAAAGTCCATTCCTTGACTGAACCTGAGGAGTGGAAGTCACCTTCATGGACGACGACACCATGTACATTCTCATGAGAAGTTTTGGGGACAACATGTGCTTTGGTTCTGTATGTATTAAAGAAGGTTTCAGCAGAGGATTTTACCTTTATTTCAGTCTCCAACCTTCCCAATATAGCCATTTCTATTTAACAAACTATATTTATTTGTAATGGAGTAAGATAGCTAGGAGGCTTACATATATAAAAATAAATAAATAAATAAAGTATGAATAAATTGTTGGCTGATGCGTCAATTTATATACAAATTTAGCAAGTGTTAGGTCATTTGAAAGCAAAATCCAATTAATAAAATGATGGTTGTTGATGCGTCAATTTATGTACAGTTTTAGGCCGCCTGAAAGCAATGTCAAAATCCAATTAATTCACTACCTGCCTCTCCAAGGAAATGGAGTATTAAAAGAAGCTGTTCAACTGAAGCTCCTATGAGTTTTAATAATTCTGTTCCTGCTCCGGAGTTCATAATAGACAGATTTATATAAGGTAGGTGGCTCTCAATTAAGCTTTAATTATAAATATATTACACACGCACGCAACACAAGCTAGAGACTTTATTTTTGGTAATAATAGGAAAAATAAAAACTACATCTTGTAAAGTAAGATACTCTATAAATATCGTGAAGAAGAAGCAAATTCGAAATACCTTAAAAAAAATTTAAATTAAAATGTGTTTCTTGAAAGTGTAGAATCAAAATATACTGACCAATAAGTATTATAATTTACTTCTTTAAAAATGTGACTAATCTTCAAATTGAATTTCTATCAATCAACCAACGAATGCTCGTAACCAAAGCACTTTATTTAATTAGAAAGGATGGCTTCAATTATATTTTGTAAATCCTTTAAATATTATAAAATTTGTGATTTTTTTTCTCTGAGTAGAGTGAAAAATTGTTGAGTTATTAATTGAGGTGACACATGAAAAATATGATATTTGAGCTGTTAATTATACTGATAATAAAATTATTTTACAATATTCATGATTTTTTTGTAGAGTTGTTAAATTCGAAAGATTTTGTTTCTGACTTTTTGTAGAGTTGTTAAATCCGAAAGATTTTATTTTTGACTTTAATACTGATAATAGATTAAATTAATATATTTTTTTTGTCTTTTTATACTGATTATAGATTAAATTAATCAATATAGATGGATATAATACTAATAAAATAAATTATATTTTATGAGAATAGTGAAAAATTTTTGAATTATTAATTGAGGTGACACGTAAAAAAAATTGACGGTTGAGTTGTAATTTTTAATTTTAATATTGATAATCGATTAAATTAATATAATTTTTTTTGTTATATTTATACTGATTGTAGATTAAATTGATCAATATAGATGGATATAATAATAACAAAATAAATTATATACTATATAATCTGTAAGTGCATTGAAAACAAAATAATATAACCAACAATTGTTGACTGTTCTGTTTATCTTTGGGCTCTTTAAATATCATTTTCAACGATATCTTATATTTTGTTGGCAATATAAATAGTAAATAACATAACTTCCAACACAAACTTTATCTTTTTTTTTTCCTCAACTAAACACATGACTTTTTTTTTTCCTTTGATATGACATTATTTCATTTTCAAAATTTTTTAAAAAGATATATTATTTTTACTATATATATTCTATATTTGTTCGATATATAATTATTTATATCATTAAGGTTTTTTTCAAAATTATAGGCGAACAGAAAATTAGGCAAGGGGTTTGTATCCTCCTTAATTTTTAAAATTTTTTAATATAAAATTATTATTTAGTTTCTATAATTTATAAAATTAGTAAAATAATTTTAAAAATTTAAATTTTTAATCCATAATAAAGTATTCTTTCATTTTTCTTTTTTGACCATTTAATTTTTAAAATTTTTTAAGATAAATTATTATTTAATCATTAAAATTTATTAAAATTAATAAAATAATTATTTTATTTTAAAAAATTAATTTTTTAATTTCTAATTCATAATGTTCCTTCCTAAATTTTTTATATCATTTTCTAGATGTAAATAATGTCTCTCCTTCCTAAAATTTTTGCATCCCTCCTTTTCAAAATAGTTGGTTAATGGTTAGGTGAAAAAGGATAATGATAATTGTAATTAATTTAAGACCCATTGCATGAAGTTGTGTTAAAATTAGTATTTTATTATTATAATTTTTTTTTTGCATAATTAAATTATATCCGTAGTAATTTTCAATTGTGGAGAAATTAGAAAACCATAAAGTTTTTTTTTTCATGAAATTCAATAACACTGACTGGTTGGGCCAACATTATTAGGATATATTTTGTATTTGGGAGGCCCAGCGAAAAATCTTCTGCCTTTTATTTTCTAGTTGAGCATTCGCGTGAATGGTTATTAATTGTCAACTAGCCCAAAAAAAAAAAACATAAATTGTTAATAGAAATATAATACAGCACATACTTTAAATAATACTATAAATAACTCCATTAGAATCACAAACCACTCAAGTTAAAGCAGCTCTTCTACGTTATTTGCTGTATAAAATGAGTATTTATTCACAAATATACATACCAAGGCCATGATTTGGGCTTCGAGCAAATATTCAAAACTAAGAATTACTTTTGGTGCTATATATTACAAGACCTAAGAATTATTTTTGGTGCTATATATTACAAGATTAAACCAAAAAATAATCTGATTATCAATTTAAAGAAGAATGGGAGGGGCCTTACTTCTTCAATAGGTTAGTAAAATCATTTCTAGAATCCATGGGAATTGGAGAGGTAGAGAAACCATTTTGCTTATTGGAAACGAGAAGGTGATCAACTTTTTTCTCTCTCTCGTTATTTTCAGTAGACCCACCAGGAGAGGACGATCCGTATATCTGCACTGTCAGGCTTCCAACTGCAAGCAGATTTAACTTTATTATGGGACATATTCAATCAACAAACCATAAGCAGAAAGAAATGCCCAGAATTTGAGAGCAAATCATTTTATCCTAGTTCAAGGTTTTAAGATGCCAATAACTGATGAATCCAAAATTTCCAAAGTACAAAATGCTTTATAGTTTCTGAAGTCAAATATGGCATCACAACAAATCTAATTATTTACTTAATTATGCCTGAAATGTCCAGCTCATAATCTGATTAAATAACTCTATTTCAGATAAGTTAGATCCCCATGCTTCTAATAATAAGAGGTGGGGGGAAGACTCCAGTGCACATGCTATCCACTTTGCAAGGATCAGAGGAGGATCATTTATTGTTCTCATGGAACCTCATCATTAAATTTGTAAAAAAGCTTTCTGAAGATCAATGTATAAACCAATTATCAGAACATCATTCTTTTTTTCTTTTTTTGTTTTATATGTGCAAATGTCTTTTACTTGGAGTGGAAGATGTATCTATTTGTGATTAATCGGCAGGAAGAGACATGAAGAGAATGCAGGGTAATTAATCAGCAGAGGTTTTCATCTTAAAGTTTGAGAGCAGAGACAAAGGGAGTCAAATTATGGAGCATGACAAGCTTCAAAAGAGCAAAAACATGATTGCCAATAAAATTTCAACAAATCAAAATGAAAAAATAATTTGGTTTCTCAAAGTAGAGCATTTGGTGGGATGTTGTTTCCAGGAATCTTAAAAGCTTTCCGACTAAGTAAGACAATCACAAAATAGGACTTAAAAAGAAAAATAACAAGAGGAAGAAACTCGTTTACCAAGCACAAGAACAGCCCCAATCCAACCAGCAGCACCCCACCTTTCACCAAGGAGGAACCATGCAAAACCAGCACCCCACACTGGTTCCAGCCCATAAATTATTGCAGTTTCTGTGGCCGATACATCACACATGGCAGCCATCTGTACTATCAATCAATTATGTTTAGCAAGCTACAATTTGAAGGAAGAAGGGAAATAAAAAGCTTAAATTGTCCTTCATTTAAGAGGACCATATCAAACAGGAAAATCTCCCCAAATCCTATTGTCTTTTAGTTTAGATCCATTCACTGATCTGTCAGTGCATAGTATAAGCTCATCAACAACCCACAGACACTTGGCAAATCTCAGCAACCCACAATGCTAGCACTACTATATGTATATTTATCCTAGTTGTGAGATCCCACATAATATTTGCCTACAGCATCTTAACAAAATATGAATAAATAAAATAACAATCCAAAATTGTATTTTATGTTAAACAATAGAAACGCCAAGTCAACATTTGAGGGATAAAACAAATATACTGATCCTCTCTTAACTGTTACCATCAGAGAATGATAATTCAAATTGATCATATTGACATAATTGTCAAGTTGAACGAGGAAAGTGTTACAGGAAACTATGGAATGAAGGACCATAACTTAGAAAGCACATTCAGTAAAGGGAGGGGGAGTAATCAAAAGGAATTTCCAAAAATCAGACTATAAGAATTAAGAGAGGCTACCCTATAGTTTTATTTAGCCAACTGCACAGTCAACAAAAAGAACACAAAAGAAAAGGGAAATAATGGCAGGTAAAATAAAATAAAACCACTAGGAATCTATTAAACAACGATTACTAAAACCTGCCAATTTGGGGGAATAATAGGATTTCATACAAAAGGAGTATGACAAAATGAAGATGACAAAAAAGAAAAACTAAGTTTGAAAACTTATAATTGTTGGCAAAATAGTTAAAGAGTCAAATCATAGTTATTAACAACATCACATTTTAAACCCCATATCCATCACTTTTTCAGCGACTTTTATTCTTTTTTCTTGCTAGGTTTTTACATAAATAGTTTTTTTATATTTTTATTTGGGCATGTATATGGTGCTTTTACTTGTAAAACATAACAATATTTTTAATTATAAAATGCAGACAATATTAATTTAAGTACTTTTTAGAGAACAAAATCAAAATACAAAATATTCATACTTCAAATAAAGATTATTAAATTTCATTTGAAGTGTGAATACTATTATATTTTATTGAATTCTTGAAATCTATGAGTAAGATGCAATTGCAACTTGCTAATCTAAAAAGAAATTCACTCAAGTGACAACAGTGCAACTGTTACATAACGTCCAAGGCCAACCCTGTTTGCATGACCCAGAACATGCAACCACAAGCATGATTTAGAACCATTAAGTTTGTGTTTCATTAACTTTTCTTTGTTCCCTTGTTTGAAAAAGGTTGAATTGCAGAAATAATACAGAATGAAAACAATGTTGTGGAAGGAAAAGAATGTTTGCCAGTTTTTCTTCAGAACATTGACAGAAGTATGAAGTGTACCTCTATCCACAAGCATAACCCAGTAGAGAATATTCCTGTATAAAGTGCAGGTATCCATGGAAAAGAAACCATCCAATGCCAAATCATTGTCCACGTCCAGGATGAAGGATCAAAAGCTTGGTTGCCACCAAACCGGCCCCCAACCAGATACCATATTGTTGAGAAGAGTGCAACAACACACACCTAAGTGAAAATCTCAGGATTGTTCAAACCATTCATGAACATAACCAGGCTTTAGGTTTTTTCTACAAGGACATATGAATAATACACACCTCATATCCAAGGACAGGTAAGAAGTTCTTTTTGTTTGTGCTTCTTGATATATGTTCAGTTCTAAGCATATGGATACCGAAAAATAACGCACTTAAGAAGTTCAGTAGATCTCCGATCTGAAAAGGTGCAAAGATTCCACGTCCACATGCAAAGAATGCTTCATCATACACTTTGAGATAGACAAAAATGACTACTACAAACATATAAATAGATAAAAACAACTAATGAAGCACACAGACAGGACTTACACTAGGAGGAGATCCACTGGATTCCAACATTGCAACTCCTATAATGGACATGAGAGCTCCAAACCAAGTACGGGTAGGAACTACTGCTCCTAACATGCCATCAAGCAATGGAACCACAATTACCTGATAAATTCACACAGATATGCCAAAAATTGTACCTTCAGGTACTGTCACAGAGTAAGAAACTCTACTTGATACACCTAGAGATTAATCAAGAAACTTACTGTGAACACAGATATAAAGGATGCACGCCCAGCGTCTGAAGTCATCAATCCAAGCGCTTGCATTAGGTATCCTAAACTAACCCAGAAACCCAACTCTATCCCTGCATTACGGGTTTGCACGTCTTTTCGTGCTTGCAATACAAATGGGATGAATGGAATGGCAGATATAGCAAATCGTACCACAGTAAATGTTGCTGGATCCATGACTGCTTCTACTTCTTTGACAACTGGAATGTTGCTAGCTGCAATACAAAAATAAAACAAGGTTAAAATTGTCATACAAACATGGTTCTATGGTAAATAAAGAATGACATATATATAAACCACATATGGCCTGCTAACCAATTTGTCATTAGTGTTAATGTGCAAAGGGAGAAAAGCGTCCAACTTGACAAGCTTTAAATCCATAAATAACCACAGGTGCATCTACAATGACTTATATTAACAAAAAAAAAAAAATCCAGCCAAACAACCAGCTAGCCAGCCTGTTCTTTTTGTAAGAATTATAAATGGAAATGTAACTCAATCCGACTTTAACAACATTCACCTGATTGTTGTAAAAGATGAACAGAAGGTTATGTAAGGAAATGAACAAGAATAGCATCAATTTAACACACAACTCAATTCAGTTGAAGTCAACCATATGGATTATTTTCTTCCAGTCCACTCAGTTTAGGCTACATCAACAACAAAGATCCAAGGTTGTTAAATCATTTTTCAATACTTCATCTCACATCTGATTTAAAATTCTGAATTGAATAATAGTAATAATAATACAATACTATTTATCTAATAGAGCCTTACATATAGTAATTAGTATAAATTTTAAATCCTAAACTGAAAAAGAATCTAACACTTATATAGAAAACCTAATACTAATTAAAGGACTTATTTAACAAGAAACCTAGAAAAACATGGAAAATAAACCTAAAACAAAGTAAACTAGTAAAACTAAATAAAATTCCTAATTTAAAAATTAAACAAAAGTAATTCCTTAATTTTATCTTCTTTTCCCTTAACTGCATTAGGCGCTGATGAGCACATTGAACTATTCATGTGGCTGTCACAGCCCAAACCCAACAATGCAATTATCAGGGGGCGCACTCTACCATTAAGCTAACAGTCCGTCGTGCAGGCCTCCTGCTGGGGGCCGCTGTGCCAAACTAAGAATTTTATTTAGTTTTCCTAGTTTAGTTTGTTTAAGGTTAAAATTTAGCCTGATTTGGATTTTAGGTAATATAAAAATTCATTGTTGAGTATTTGTGAACTTGAATGTATAGCATGGGTTTAGGTTTTGAAGATGGTTCTCATTATTATGTATTACCTCCTATTAGTAATTGTCGATTTTTTTTCTTAATTCTCTTCATTTCTTACAGACACAGGATAAATGCTGAACCAACAAAAAAACTGATCATTCTTTGCTTTCTGTGTTCATTTCACCAACATCTCATCAATTATATATGGTTTGCCCTGAAACATTATGCAGCTTTATGCAATAGAAAACTTGTTCTAAATTAGTTAACTACTTTATCAAATGACTTCCCCGATCCCCTATTGTTTCTTATATAGCAAATAACGTACAAGAACGAATTAAAATTCTATTGATAATCCATTTTTATTGTGCAATGCTCCTGTTATTTTCTTCCCTGTAAATCTACAGCTCCTTAGAAATAAATTAAATTTCACCAAAAATGACAGCCCAATCTTATTTTGCATACAACAGTTGTGCTTTGAATGCTTGAATTCTTCACTATTGCAATTTTATGAATTCAGATAAGAAGGCTGAAAGTAATTTATTCCTTATTGGTTCAATAATTCCACTATATCTATATATGTTTGCCAACGTGAAATTACAGCATTATTGTCTCCTTTTCATAACTTTCTTGGCAATCAAACCGAAAATTTTAAGGAATAAAAAAATTCGTGCTTCTTACCATAGACAACAGTGATGACATTGAGCAAAATGATACTCCTAACCTTCGTAGAGTTGAACAGTATCCTCCGCCACAAAGATTTCCTCCCAAAGAAGGCCTTAAAGTTTGGGTTCGATTTCTTTCTCCGAGATCCATTTCGATTTCGATTCGGAGAATCCGAATTGACCAAATCGACATCTTCTTTTGCATCATTATCAAACCCGGTCCGTTTATTCGAAGCTGTATACGAATTTGTTGATTTTCTTACTTGTGTGCGCGAATCGGAACTAGAAGAAGACGAGAGAGCAGTGAAACGGTGTCGTCTTAAGGAAGAAAAGTGAAATGTGAAAAAGCTGGGAGAGCTCTTAGTAATGGTGGTGTTTAATGGCCATTTACATGGTGGTAAAGAAGCCATTATTGAATGTTTTTGAGCCCTCTCCTTCTCTCACAAACTTCTCTGACTCCACCAACCATTTTGTTAGAATCAGCCATCACCACAACAGTATATAAGTATCTGAAAATCAATTATCTGTCAAAATCGTGGTCGTTCGATCAAATGACTAACTTAATAAGACAAAGATGATGCTTTTTTACTTTGATATTGCTTTTGGCTGCGTCGTAAACTACCCGTGACGAAATCTGTGGCGGGCGCCTCTTTATGTTATTTATATTTTTATATCCTACACCGCTATACGGTTTTTCTTTTCTCCATTATTTATTTTTTTAATACGTTGCAATAGATTATTATAAATTAAATTACGATTATATTACTAATTTTATGAAATATAAACTTAAGTTAATAAAAAATAATTTTTAAATCTGATAAATATTTTTTTGTATTTAATCAATAAAATAAATAATAAATAGTGATACAATAAAAAATAATAATTTATAATTCAAATTTATATAACATCTATTTATATGTGAATCAAATTTTAACAGTTTTATGAATATTTTAACTACTTTTAATATTGAATAAAATAAAATTTAATATTTATATTAAAACATAGAATAATAGATTTGTTAATTCATTAAAAAAATATTTTTCATTCAACTGATATTAATTTTATTGGCATGACCTTTATAATTATACATTAAAAATAAACCAAAATAATTATGTTTTATGAAATAAAAAAAATAAACTTTGAGTAAATTAGAGGAATTAAAAGGTTGAATAAATAGAAAAAATTGATGTAACAGTGATTGATAACAATTGCGATAAAATAATGTATTTATTAATATATTTATAATTTTTTAAATTTAAATATAAATTTATTGAATTGTGATATCATATTATATCGATCCAATTAATATGAAGATAAGTAAGCAATAATAATAAATATATATTTATTAATCCAGAATAAGATAATATTTTTATTTTTATTTAATTTTGCATGTATTTTGTGTTTGGGCAGCAAATTGCCTTCTCCTAGCTAGAAAGCCTTTATTTAACGGCAGATGATTTAAAAAGGCTTTGCTTGATTAAGCAATACCAAGTAACCGCAGTTGGTTGGGCCTGGTTCTTTGTTGAGCCCAGTAGTCTGGTTGGTTATAGCAATTGGGCGAGGTTGAAAAGTCATCCTCGTTCTCATCCCTAAAATCTTCATTATCCCCGTGTCTTATATATAGGAATAATTTAATTTTCATTCTCATCCCCACGAAAATCCTCATCTCCATAAAAATTTTTATTTTTCACTTGAATTTTATACTGCTAAATTTATATGTATTTATAAAATTCACAACTAATAACTAAAAATAATAATAAATTTATTTAGAAAATATTAATAAAATTTAAACACACAAAACATTAACTAAATATAATTAAAATGTAAATACGTCTAATGTATTAAAAATATTTTATAATATTATTTAATAAAACATTTAAAAATATTTTATAATTAATAAAATAAAATTAGATTTTTTACTATCTTATTTTTATAAAAATCCTAATACATAAATTATATATATATATATATATATATATATATATATATATATATATATATATATATATAAGGATAATTAAGTAATTATATTAAATATATTTATGTAATTATAATATCGAGTCTATACGGGAATGGGAATACCCTCCCCATTTTTGCTCCATCCTTACTAATGGAAAAGAAGTACTCCTCATCTCCATCCCATCGAAAAATAAATAGGAAAATTTCTATTCCATTCAGGATAAATCCTTATAGAGAAAAAAAATTATTTGCTTCATTGTCATCCCTAGTTTCAAGTACATTCTAATTCTTATGAATTATAATTCGTAATTATTCAATGTCCAATAAAAATAAATAAAAATAAGTATTTTTATTTTAAAAATTATAGTATAGGGTGTTTGAATCCTTAATTTGAGGATATAAAACTCATTAATAAGCAGTTTTTTAAATTAATTAAGTGTTTGACATGAAATAGCAAAATAATTTTTAACTCTTTCAAGCGTTTTTTTGGTTATTAAAACTGTAATTTTTAAACACCAACTATTAACTTGTGAAAAAATTAATTTTCACAATCATCTGCTTCGAGATGAGCAGTCTCTGTGCTTGATCTTTACCCTTCATCCATTAATTATCTTCGTATCCTTCTCAGTAATTATATCGTTAGCTACAGAGATAAATAATATTGCAGCAGAAATGAGATAATATATGTATATATATATATACTCACTCAGATGAGTAATTGTACGATATCACGTTCTAATAATCTTTGCATAGGCTATAGTCCAACAGGACAATGCTTCAGAAAATTTTGACAGCCCTTAATTAGTACGAACGTACAGCTTTTGTCTGCAAGCTTCTTGCTTCTTGACTCGGATAGCTGGAATTCTTTGACTCGATATGTCCAATACTGGATCTAGTAACCAGTCTAATAATGGAAGAATTGAATTTGACTTGGCTAGAGATTATAAATTAAGCAGTCTTAGGTGGACTAATTAATCTAGCTAACATCAACTAATCTTATTATAAATTAATTAAAATTATGAATTCAAATTTTAAATAATTTGTTAATATTTGATAATATAGGTCATTATTCGTTTATATATTTTATGATCAATTTATGATTTTTTTCACTAATTCTTTTTCTTTTTAAAATAAAATAAATATTTTTATAATTTTAAATTCAATAAACTCAAAAAAATACAATATATTAATATTAAAATATTATGGATCCGTCGTATCCCTCATGAACTATCGGAAAATAAATTTCTATTGTATTAAAAAGAAATTTTACAAATCCCAAATAATAAAATATTCAAATCATGTTACACTTTAAATTTTCAAGGAACAACTTTAGCTATATATCCCACAAAATCATAATTGAAGAGAATAACTAAAAAATATTACTCCCTCCATTTCAAAAAGATAATTTTTTTTTTATTCGTCTTAAATTATAATTCACTTCTTTTTTTTAGATATTATTTTAATAGGTAATTGTCAAATATATTTTTTATTAATTCACATTAATATTATCATATATTTAATTATATTTTTATTTTTTATGTTAAAATTATAAATTTAAATTAAAAATAGGAGTATTTTAATTATTAGAAATAAAAAAAAATATTAGGAAGTGTATGATAGAAATATTTTAGACAAAAATATTTAAAAAAAAATAAAATTAATATAATAAATTAAAAATAACTAAATTTATTAATCTACACATAAAATGAAAATAAAATAGAATTTTTTTTTTGTTTTTACGAATGAAGTAATTTTTATTTGGGTTTGCTAAATAGCTATAATGGATAATGAGATAGTAACTAATATCAATCCCTTGCATACTCTTTAATTTATTGTTAATTCCGTTAAATTTATCATCTTTTTAACTATTACTTCCATCCATAAAAAATAAACTCAATTTTTTTTATCTGTTTAGAGTTATAATTCATTTATTTTTTTAAAAGATAGTTGATATATTAATTTATTAATATATTAGTTGATATATTAATTTCACTATACCATATTTTTATCAACAAATAATTAATTAAATATTAAACAAAATAATAAATATATTTTAAAATTAAATAAAATTTATTGGTAATGAAATTTTATTGAAGATTTAAAAATTAAAATTTTATAGGTGGTGAGATTTAATATTAAATGAAATTTTATTGATTTATATAATTAGTATTAAAAAATAAAATAATTATTATTTTTAAAATAATTATTTATTAATATAAATAAAGGATATTTGTTGTGACAAATATAGTAATTTTCTCTGTTGTGCCAATTGATTCATACTCAGGTAATCAGGTTTCAATATACCTCGATTTCAGTATAGAAAAAAAATATATATATATATAAACCAAACAGTAAAGGATGGAAAATTCATTGTAGGTAGTTCAAACATTTAAACACTGGTCACAGTTGGAAAATCTAATTGCTTAGGTCCACTAAATGAACTTGTCTTGTATTGAAGAAGACCCTAAATAAGTTATATATGTCACGCACTCGTGCCACTAATTTATTTTCTACAACTACCAACACCATGATCATATATATGATTGCCAACAACAATTTGCATTGTTATAATATATCATTCAAATATATATAATTTTAAATATTTTTCGTCATATTTGATTTGATCTGAAAATAGAAACTAACATATAATTTCACATTGAAGATTTCTTTTTTAATTCACAATTTGATGAAATTTAAATGAGAAAAAAAAAATTTAAAATTTAATCTCATAAAAATTAATTAATTTATAATTAAATGGCAGAATGCATAATAAAATAGCTATATATAATGAAATAATTAATTAATTTACAAAGAAGATTTAGACCACGGTTTAATTTAACTGTTCGTAACAGCCATTAGCAGGTGTTGATTAATAAATGATTATTATAATTTTTTAATAAAATTATTATTAGTTATTATTGTATTCAATGGTTATTAAAAATAAATATTAATATTTATTTTTTATTTAAATATTATTTTTAAAAGATAATTTAATTTTTTTAATTAAAAAAATATGAACTTTAAAAAAAAAAATTCTGATTTGAAATTTTTACAAACATCAATTATTTGATTATTCAATAGTTAATAGTTATTAATAATCAAATACTATAACAAAACAATTAAAAATAAGAAAAATTAATAATTATATCAAATTTTTTTATTAAACATCGGGTTAATTTTTTAGCAAAATAGTGTCTTAATTAATAATGGTCCCGGGGCACTATATGAATGTTCTGATAAGATGAATTACGTGAGGAATCATTGTCATAAATATATGCAAAAACTGGAGTCAATAAGACAGCTATCCATGGCATACTATTAAAGATGAATAAGTAAGGTAAATAAAATAGTATAAACAAATAAATTTTTTGTTAATACAGAGTGTATATATAAATATAATGATATAAAAAAAAATTGGTGTTTCATAATTTTTAATTTGATGTATAATATAAGTTTATGTTTTTAGTATAGATAAGAATTTTTCTTATAAATAAGATAAAATAAAAGTTGTGATTCTTAATTACAAGCACTGTTCTGTTGCCTGTATTTAGCCCTAAATCTTTGAGTCTGATGATAACAGAATAGAATGGGGAATTCATTAGTATTTAAATTTTGACAGCAAATACAAAAAAAAATAAAATAAAAAAATTGTATATTTCATATTATTAATTGAGAATGGAAAAATATTTTTTTTATATATAATTAAAATATTTTCAAATCAAATTATAATAAAAAAAATATCTTAAAATCTAATTTCCAACATAAATGAAATATCTTCCATATTAAAAATATCCAACTCAAAGAATTAAACTGTTAGTCGAACTAATTGATTAAGTTCCTCTCTCTTCTAGGGTTTCTTGCATAATTTTTTGGTAAAATGAAATGGAAATCAAGTAAACATCGGTCATACACATTTTAGAATAAAAAATTTCACACATATCAATTAGAAGAAGATCAACAAACCTCTAAAAATTTTTTTAAAATAATGCGCACCAAAATAAAATTTAGACCTATTTGCATAATTATTAATTTCATTCTTTTGATTGTTTTTCCTTTCCAATTGCAAATAGGAACAAATATTTTTTTAGATTAACAAATAAATAAATAAACCAGATAACGAAAACAAACTACAAAAAGTTATATGGTCAAATATTCCTAGGTAAGCATTATATTGTTAATTTATCTCTAATTTTATTTATTTGTTTAGCTAATACACAAGTAATCAACTACTAGAATCCAATCTTCCCTAAAATACAAACTCGACAGCTTGATATGCAGATTAACATCTTTCTTCTTTAACGTTAAAATTTCAAGTGATTCTGTGAAATTCTTTGCATTATCATAAAAAAAAAATTATAGAATTAACAAAGGAAAAGCCCACATTGAAGGTTAGATTTGAGATAGACCCATTATTAAAATCAGCAACTATATATTATTGAATTGCATGAATGAATATGACCCTCATTAATTAACATTAATAGGACATATGACCCACATTAATTAACATTAGCAGACCTTTTAGGTGGTTGATAAACATAAACATAATGTTATACGAAATTATGAATTTAGCATTTTCCAACTGTGGATGCTATTGTGGGACCTTTTTATTGATAATAATTTATTCTATATTGGTGATAACACAAATATAAAAAATGGTGATAAATAATTAAATATAATTGCAAAAGCTTGCTAGACGGAACATTGCAGCTGACAGCAAGCAAGAGAGCTTTGGTGGGTGGAAGCAATAAACAAGAGTTTAATTTATATATGGAAGTTGACGAAGAGAGATAAGAGGTAGTTGCAGTCTCATCAAAACCCTCTTTAACTCACATTTAAATGCTTTGTTTTGCTTGCTCTGATCTATTAATGGCCCTCAAGCAAACATTCATTTCATAGGGGGGAGAACACCTCTCTCTCCTTAATTAATTACATTGGTTTCACCAAAAAATATAACTAATACTATTTCATTATATATATATATATATATAAAAGCACACTTAAATCCCACAGAATCTTTTGAACTTATCAAAACTTACATTAATTAGAGGAAAATATCTTTAATTTATTTTCTCCAGTCATATCTTTGTTTTTTTTTTGACTTTCCTAGACAAAACTGATTCCAATGAAGTTTCTATTGATTCTTATATAATACATCTCCACTTGAGAGCTTGAACTTTGCTTCGTCATAGATGATATTCAGTAGTTAGAATTCTCAATTTCATTATCTGTTTTATTTTTTATTTTTTATTTTTTTATATTTTACATTATTTATAAGAAAAATATTAAATGCTAAAACAATTTAATCTCTAATTTATTATAAATAAATTTCATAAAATTTTACAGAATTTATCTATAAATCTATAATTTTGTATTTATTTTAAATTTAAATTCATTTAGAATTTTAAATAATTAAAATTGTGAAATTAAAAATAACTAAATTAAATTTTACCAAATAGTTGATATTTCCAAATGAATTTCATAATTTTAAACTAATAAATTTTAAAATACTAAAATACTCTCGTTAACTTTAATATTTTACTTTTTAAATTTTGATGGACAAAAATACATCGAGTATGAATTTGACATTTTTATTTATTTGACATAATTTATTTTTATTTATTTGTTAATTTTTTATTAGGAGCAGATCATACTTATAAGGTAGAGCCTTTGTTTAACTCTATATTTTTTTTAAATATGCCTGTAAACTTTTTTATCTTGCCCCCTTTATATTTTATTTTTCTTTTTTTTCTTTTTTATATATTTTGATTTATACTTTATAATTTTTTAATTTTTTTGTATTTTTTTTTTACTTTATACTCTATAATTATTATTTTTTTCAAATTTTTCGCAAGTATAAACATTCTTAATAAATTTAATTATTTAAGGTCAAGATTGTATTTTTTTTAAATAGTGTATATACAAAAGTATCGTTGATAAATATTAAATTGAGTTGTAAATAATTATATTTTCATTAATGTAATATGAAATTTTTGAAAAGAAAATAAGTAAATAAATAATATAATTAATAAGAATATTTTTTACAGAATGAAATATTAAAATGAATTCTATATTTATTATTTAATATTCTAAACATGATAATTTATTTACGAAGAAAATAAATTTCTTAATATAATTAAACCAAACATAGTATAAAGAGAAAATAATGTGATGTATAAAAAAAATGAGACAGAAGACAAGACACATAATAAAATGAGGATCATGCTAGTTAGATTAAGAACTTGAATCCTAATAATTCTTCTATTTTTTGGAAGAAAGAATTTTATTTTATGTCCTACATGCATTGAATAAAAGGGATGTTATATATTGTCATTTGAGGAAATGAAGAGGAAAGAGGGTATGTATAATAAAAAAGGGATTGCCAAAGATATTAGCGATGCATGCTCGGATGAAATGTGAACGGTTCATTAGTAGGGGGAGAAGGGAATTGGAGGGGGGCTTGAGAAAGCGTGTTGGGCCAGCAAAGACAGAGCATACTGTTTGAGAAATATGGATTTGCATTTAAGTCAAAAACAGATAGTATATATATAAATTGGGACTTCTAGGAATAATCAATCAAAAGAGTCCCTCACCCCTCACCATCCCCATCCAATTATAGGTCTCTCTGCATATATATTTATATATGTAGCTAGCTGATGATCAGTTAATGGTGTGATAAGCATAACTATTGTAGCTAGGGTCTATGTGGTACAAGATTTAGGTTAACAATGAACATGACAATTATTGTTATTAAAGTGGTCTATGAGCTGTGTGAAGCCACATTAATTATTAATTACTGAATTAGAAATAAATAAACCAAGTACGTATAATAGCTGGGTTGCCACAAACTTAGAACACTTGATTAATTAGTAATTATATACCTCAATTTCACCATGTTCAACTTTTTGTTTTTTCCTTTGAGGGACTTACAAAGCAGATTTCTTTTATTTTATTTTTTAATGAACAAAGAAACAAAAGTAAAATTATATCAAATAATATCTAAGATACGAAACACTACAAATATCATGAAAAAAAAAACTAGTAAAATCCTGAAATGAATCATTCAAGTAATGAGAATTAATAATTAGAGTTACACCAAAATGAACTAATCAATCTGCATTATAATTTACTTCTCTATAAATATTATTAAGATTAATTTCTTTTATTTTGGTACATTAATTAGAAATTTTCAGAGAAAAGAGAAATTTCTTGTAAGGTTCAAACTTTTAATTTCCTACAATATAAAAAGTGTCTAAATTGTTATTTTGTTTTCTTTCTTGTTGTCTATATTGTCAGTAATAAGAGTGAGCAAAGTGCAAAGGTTTTAGAATATATGAGAGCTCTTAATTTATTAATATATTTTGAAAAAGAGAAAACCCTACACCATACAACCGCGAGAGTAGGCAATTCCACTCTAATTAATCAAGCATAAGGAGACCAAGGATATTCCAAGGAGAATTTTAAGCACCCCCAAAAAACAATGAATTGTATGCAGAATTGCATGCCCATTATTGCAATTTGCATGATGATGAATATAAAAAGTGTATAGCATGAATATATAAATGTAATTATATTTCCAGATCAAATTTCTAGCTAGATTAATTAGATGGTTTGATTTCAAAGCAAGAGAATTTAATATAAAGAGAAAAGAAATGGAAATATAGCTAGCAAGTGTAATAAATAAAGGCAACAAATAGCTAGAAGCATAGTAGTTGGAAAGTAGATGAAAAAAGAGTATAACTAGTAACTACTGCGATTAAATTCTTGAAAAATATAGCAGAAGGATACAGCAGAAGAAATAAACACTGCAAAAAGAAACAAGACCATTGACACTAACCCTTTCTTTCTCTCTCTCTCTCTAATTCTCACGCCATTGTTACACTACTGCTCCATAATTAATAAACATCACTACGAACTGAAAAGGGCTAAAGCCAATGCTCTCTTCTTTCTCTTTCTTTCTCTTTTTCTTTACCTTTTCCTACCATGAATTAATAATAAACATTAGTAAACAAAATTATCTAATTAATTTTTTAATAAGTAGCATAACCAACTTATCTAGTTGTGAAGAGGATTTGGACCAGTGTGAATTATCCTCTTATCATCTCCGTATACGTTGTCTGCAGGATCTTCTTCAATTTTGGTAAACTGAGTCTGAGACTGAAATTGCGTTAATGGTGGAGGGTGAAACAGCGACTGTGATTTTGACTTTATTTCCAAGAAGCTGACTTTTCTAGGTAGAGAAATAGAGAGAGATTTTCCAGTTTCTTGATCATCATAAACAGCATAAAACAAACCTAACTGCGCCACCATCACTAAAATAACCCAAATCAACACAACAACCATAATTGCAGTACCTCTACTACTACTACTACTACTACTGCTGCTGCTGCTACTTACTATACATCCTTCATGAACTGTCATTGCACCACCACTAATTATAATATTAAAAACAAAAGCACCAACCAAAGACCATATATATAAATATAGTTCTACGAAATGATCTTTCTTTAATGGAAATATTTTCAGGGGTAACTGAAGGAAGGTGATGAGATATGTTGTTTAAGTTTTGAGCAAAAGAAGAGAGAAAAAGAACGGGTAGAGATGGGGCTAGACTGAGAGAAAAATCACAATATATTAATTGGATTGTTTCTCCTTATCTTATGGGTATAGGCACATGATCTTGACCCTTGATTCCTGGAACCTTCTTATTATTTTCTTAATAATAATATTTCACACTCACTACTCAGAAAGCTTTGGACTCTGCGCAATTTTTTTTATTTCTTAAGTACTGTAATTGTTGATTTTGATTAATGTTTTATTTTATTTATTGGGTTGTAGAGGGTGATGTGGGACTGTCCAATATTAATAGCCGCTGTCTCCGGATAGTTTTATTCAATTTTATGTTAATGTATTCATAGAAAAAGCATCGGTAAACAAACTTTGTGTTTGTACTATATTTGTGTTTTATATATATGATTTCATTTTTTTCTTCTTTTTTAACTTCCATAACCCTTTTCTAATTAATATTTTTTATAGTTCTTTAACTACTAATTAAATTAATTATGTTTTTCCCCTAAAAAAAAGTTAATTATGATAATCTCAGAGTTTATTATTTATATATTGGTGTACAAGGTTATGTTTAAATCTAATAACAAAGATAGAGTTTATTGCTTGCTATATGAATTTTTTAATTTTAATATAATAATAATAATAATATAATGATTTTTCTACGAGTGTTCTAAAACACTCATAGTTATTTTAAATAAAATATAATTATAAAATAATTATATTAAAAATATATATAAAAAAAAATAAATTGGATTAGAAAAAAAAATTGATAAAATTATATTTTATTTTAATTACTATCATATAAAGTGATAAGTTATTGTTCTTATTTTTTACTCATTTATTATATTATTAAATTTATTTATTTAATAAATTTTAATTTTTAACTAATATTTTTGAACGAAATTGTTAAAAATTAATTAACATTATCAAATTCCCCTCTTGCCCTTTATCATAAATGCTTCAGTCTTCCTTTGCCTATTGACTACTGAGCCATGACTTGACTTCTATGTTTCCCCTTCCTGCTGCAAACACAAAATATTAATATATCATCATGTTTTTCACTTCAATGAAATAATATTATATAAAATTCATTTTTCTAATCAAAAATTGAAATTATTCATATTATAATGAGAAAATTTTACAAAATAAAAAAAATATATAATTTTATGGTCTTAAAAATAATATTCGGTTTCGATAATATAAAATGACCACCACTTACTAACTAAATTAATAAAGACACTTTATAAAATAAAATTATAAATACATTTCTATTTTAAATACGCTAATGGATATAATATGCATTCAGTTAGAGACATCAATGAGAAATATGAGTTTTATAAATCCAAAGAATATATTTCATCATTCTCAAAATAAATATTTTAATTTTTTTTTATGTTCCAATTTAATTATAATATTTCTTAATTTAAATTATATTTTATTTTAAGTTGACAACAATATCCTCATTAAAAATATATTGAAAAATATAATAATTAATTAAGAGATATAAAATATGAGAGAATTAGGAAGGTGAAGAGATTAAAGTAATTAATAAATTAAAATAATACTCTCTTTGATTTTTTTATCTATTATTTTAAAAATTCATCCATTTCTATTTTAATTATCGTTTTAAATTTCTAAAACAATATTTATTCACTTTTTCCTACTTTATTTTTATAGTATTTAATTAGAATATAATAATTTAATTTAAAAATATTAAAAATAGAAAATTAAATAAGTTATTTTGAATATAATTAATAAGTATCTTAATATGTATGTAAAATATTAAACGATAGATAAAAAAAATAGAGGAAGTAAATAAATTAAAAATTTAAAATAAATAAAAAAAAATTTCTTAATAATAATATATTTTGTATTTAGATTATTTATTTTAATGGGGAGCAAGTATAATTTAATTTTTTTTTTTCTTTCTATTAGATGAGCTACATTAATAACCAATATAAATATTCCTCCATGCCCACCTCACTCGACATGGTATATATATATATTTTAAATAGAGTTTCAAATTTTTTATATTTAAAAAAAAAAAAATTACTGTCTGAATGCAACTTAAGAAAGGTAATAATTTGGATTTAACTCCCAAAACTTCAAAAACAAAGTAAAAAATAAAAATAGTAACATTAATTTATTGGTGAAAAATGGTGTCAAAGTTGACCAAGTCAGAATATTCAGTTAATTAAGGGCCAAAAAAAAAGAAGCTCGCAAATGAGTATACAAACTTATGGAAACACAATTACATATGTCATTAATCTCTTTATTTTGAATAATATATTTCAAATATTATAAATAAAAAAATAAATATTAAAATTTTTTTGAATCCTTTTCAATTCGAACAATAAATTAATAAGATCTAATGGATTTAGATATATGATTATAAAAATAAAAAAATATATTTCATGAAATATTTTTAAAAACTAATTTAAAAAAAAATAGGATTGGTGGTCCATAATTAATTACAGTAGTGATTTAATGTACAAGAATTTTAGTTAATTAGTAGTAAAAGAAACTTAATTATTGAATTAGGAATAATGAATATATATGGTGGTCCTGAAATAATGATAATGTATACAAGAATGGGCAGACACACAAGCCTCCACCTACAGTGGTCCTAAGGACAAAGATATCCATAATTCATAGTATTGTGTGTGCATTAAGTCTATACATTACATAATGTCTGTTCATATAATTACTTACCATCATTTCTGATTTTTTATTTCTTTTGCGTTAGATTTCTCTATATAGAAATTTCACAATTTTACTAAAAAAATAATAATAAAATTGTTCATAATTACTTTTATTATGTACCCACTAACAAATCATTAAATAAAATGCATAAAATTTCTTAATCTTTTCCTTAATAATCTAGAGATTAGCTATTTATGTTTAGATCTCCTTTCTCTAATTATCTCAAAATCACAATAATCATTAATGAACATCATTATTTATTTATTTATTTATTATTATTATTATACCTCTTAATTTACTCAAGAAAATCATTAGGATTTGCCAATTATTGAATTTTTTTTTTTTAGGAAAACCAAAAAGGGAGCATACTTGTTTTCCCAAAATTGGTGCCATTGAATTATGGGCCTTATGTTGACCCAAAAGGCCTAATCATAAAGTAAGTGAAAAATCATAAAGGGACCAAAATGCTTTAGGCCTAATTGAACCAAACCCAATCAAGCGAAGACAAAATTGGGCCCGTGAATATTATTCGTAAGATCCATTAGTTCTAAGTCCAAACTTGAAGATGGGAAAAAAAAAAAAACAATTCATGAAGTTGTAACATTTTGATATTATAAATGTTCAGTGTCCTTAAATTACATGTATAAATACTTTGTTATAACATTAAATAGTTTACATGTTCATTAAAATGAATAAGTACTTTCTGTTTTAAAATCTGATAGTTTCGGAGACAATTATAGTAATATGCATCCTATCAATTCTAACAAATTTTATAGTTATTTTTTTTGTGAACAAATAGTTATGTTTTCTTTTTGAGGGAATAGTTATGTTGACAAAAAAGAATTAGGATAAATGATATTTTCTTTAAAATATAAGCTTTTTAGTCTATGACAATCCATTTATGTTTTATTTCAATAATCCATCCTATCAAATTAAATCTTTCCACTTTGAGTGTTTAAAAAGGTATATTAAGATATAATTTAGTAGTAAATACGTATATGAGTTGAATAATAAATTTAAATTTGATTTTTCATCTCATACTAAAAAAATAGGATTAATTACTATTTCTCTCATGTAAAATGATTTATTACATTAAGTTCATTTGATTTTTCAAAAATATACTAATTCTCCTGATAAATGTCATAATATTCTACTAAATAATTCTTTCTAATTTTGTTATTAGTCCAACCCTTAATCAACCCTACAAGAATAATAAAAAAACAGAAATGCTCTTTCTCTTTATTTTTAATTAATTATATTCTATTTTTGCTTTAAAAAAATTTTTTAAGGTTAAAAAATTTATTTTCATATATTTGACAAAGTTTAAAATAAAAAATAAACAAAAATATTTTTTATTTTTTATTTTTTATTTCTTATTTTTTTATTTTAAAAAATAATTTAAGAAGAAATTAAATTATTTCTTCTTAAATTTTTTAATACAAATAAAAAATTCATTTTCATATTTTTGACAAATTTAAAAATAAAAAGTAAAAAATATTTTTATTTTTTAAAAAATAAAATATTTTTAGAAAATATTTTTATTTTCAAATTTGTTAAAAGTATGAAAATATATTTTTTAATCCTAAAAAAAAAATTTAAAGTAAAAATAAAATATAATTAATTAAAATTAAAAAATAAAAACATTTCTGTCTTTTTATTAGTATTGTAAGGTTGACTAACGGCAAAATTAAATTTAGTAGTATATTATGATATTTATCAGAGGAGAGTTAGTGTATTTTTAAAAAGTTAAGGGGATTTAGTATAATGAGTCAGGAAATAGTAATTAACCCAAAAAAATATTTAAAAGTATGAAAAATAAAAATATAATATTTAATTCAAAAAATAGTATAAAAAGTATAAAAAGGTCTTTTTTTTTTATTTGGAAGTTTCAAATGGAAAGAAAAGTATTTCAAATATTTTATATTTGGCTGATTTAAAGTAAAAAAAAAAAAGGGAAAAAAATTATTATTATTTTATTTTATTTTATAAGAAACTAAGTACGATTACAAAACTTTCTATGGAGAGTAAAATTATCTAATTTAAAAATTATTATTATTAAAAAAATCTCTTATTACATTTAATATCGTAAGAATAAGATTTCTCAAAAAATAAATTTTTTAAAAAATAAGAATATGAAATTTCCATAGAATAATTAATAATTTTATTTAATTTATTTTTTTAATCATTAAAGTTCTAAATAAAAAATAAATTTTATCTTTTATATATATATATATATATATATTTTTATTTATTTCAAACTTCGACCTAAGCTTAATAGGTAAATTTAATTGAGGTTTTGCTGAAAAAAAAAGAGACACCAAAGTGAAGCCAGCAAAAAGTTGATGGCAAAGTTGCATAATTTCATTAGACAAGTGGTCAAAAGAAAAAGATTCGTGCGAGTCATTCGCATCTCTCCCTCTCGTATTCTTTTGTTATTGCAGAAAAGTTTCCATTTTTCCATTTTAAGTTCCCAACTGAACTCAATAACTCTCTCTGTATATATAGTTCCTTCTTCTTAATTTTACTTCTCAGCCCAAACCAATTGTCACATATTTCCCTGGTATAGTTCTCTATCTATGCCTCTACAAACATGTGCATGAGTTCCTACTGGTAAATTGACTGATGCTCCTAAATGATTTTTATAATCAATTATTTATTTGTTTATCTGATGTGATGCTTTCAATACCCATTTACGTTTCTTTGCGTTTCCTGTGAGTCTTATTTGCACAGTTTGAGACTTTGACTGAAATAACCAACTTCTATATTTGGTTTTTGTCTAAAATTTAATGGGGTTTGTATTCTACACCTGGGTTTTGGAAATACTATTTAATTTCTTGGTCCAGTTTCTTGTTGTGCCAACATTTTATGAAGTGATGGGAATTAAGATGGGTTTTTCCTAGGAACTCCTCAGAGTTCTCCTAAGTAATTGTTTTATCTTTTCTGAACTGAATAAGATATATGCATTTGGATTCTTATTGTATCAAATGGATTCCCATATTTGTCTTTATAGCAATGTGAAATTTTGCATTAGAAGGGCCTGACTTCATAATCTTCTTGGTCATATCCATTGATTATACCAACCTTAAGGGTGTTAGATTGGATGAATCTCACAATTTGTAGGTCCTGGAATTGGTTTATGAGTTGTGTAAACCTTTGGATCCAATGATTTGATACCAAATCTTGACTTTGAGGTCCATTGAACTCTATGTGTAGGTTCATATTTTCTGTGTGAATGATGGACCTCTGCAAAACTACTTCCTTTTTCCCTTTTCTGTTTGCTTATAATTTCTATAAATGATAGACCATATTCTAGCGGAGCATAATAAATGAGAATTTCTATGAAGTTTAAGAATCTACAGATTGTATTATGGATATTTAGTAGAAAGGTTGTCTAAGATGACGTGGCCATGCAATACATCTACATGGGTTGACAAATTGCCCATGTACAGTAGATCATTTTCATTAAAGTGGATAGAATGAGAGCCTGAAAGGTAGGCGAAAATGACGTGAAGAGAAGTCGTAAAATTATATTTGATTGCTAAGAATCTCCAGTAAAAATGCCGAAAGATTCTTGTGGTGGACCCAACTTCATTTAGATTTAGGCTTTATAAGTTTGATCGAGTTATATAACACTTCTCAGGTAAACCACA
Organism: Aleurites moluccanus; assembly: GCA_948193065.1. Taxonomy (NCBI): domain Eukaryota; kingdom Viridiplantae; phylum Streptophyta; class Magnoliopsida; order Malpighiales; family Euphorbiaceae; genus Aleurites; species Aleurites moluccanus. The sequence continues at coordinate 54,956 of CANXYC010495108.1, forward strand.
TTAATTATGCATAAACTCCTTAGACATAATGAAGGTGTAACTATATTTCAAGATTTAGTACAACCTACCAAGCCTACCAAAATTCTATTTAGCAACTGTGAAGATCACCTCAACCACCACTGACATTTGATCACCTCAACTGCCACTGATATTCTCTTTGCTTGTATATTGTGGCACAGCTATATCACATGTTCTCTGGGTTGTAGCTGCTCATGTAGTATGTACAAATTTTGAGCTCAAAAATCAATTTATATGGTATTATAAAAAAATTTATCTCCTCTAACAACTTTGCTTTAGTTGGCTCTTCTGAACAAATGAAACCTACTTAATTTCCTGATAGGTTCATACTCTTTATGCATCATGATAGTGCTTCTATTTTATTTGGTACAGAAATTGAGAAGCATATTCACATTTTTCATTTGATGCCAGCAATCTTGCTGGCAACTTCACTGATTGAAGTTATGAACCCCAAGAGTAAAATCAATCATAGTAAAGCCCTAGAGAATGTGCTTGAGATCCATGTCCTACCTCACTTACCATTTGCTTTGGAGGAGATTACTCATCAAGGGGACTTCACTCAATCAACCAGTGGAAGTTTTGTTAATAGGGAAAGTCAGCGGCTATTACTGCAGTATGTATAAACCCTGTCAATCGTCATATATCGAAATGTTAATTAGATCATTGATAGTATGATTATAATAGTTGTTCCTCACTCAGACAGCTTTTGGATTTCCATCTATTTTCTCTTTTACTTGGTGATAAATTTGTTATAGAGGTAAAACGCCACCACTAATGACTTATCGTTTGTGTTTTCTCCAGGAGAGTATGGGAACAAAGACCAGGATGTTTGAGGCCAATCAAGGGTTGTATTAATGGTAAAGAGAAATGCCTTTTCTTAGTTTAAGTTATCTATAGCTGGTATTTAATTGCTTTCTAATCTCTTGTAATTTCACTAGGGGATAAGATTTTTGCTGAAACTGTTGCAAATGTGCTTACATCACTTCCTTTTATTGCTTTAAGACTCCAAGCTCCAAGGTAATAGTTTTTCTTGTTTGACAATATAAACAGCCTAATACTCCAATATCTGATTAATTGCTATATTTTGGTTACAGAAAAAACCTGAATATGAAGTTGTATGCTAACTCATTAGTTGGAGTTGGAGTTGCCTCTAGTTTGTATCATTCTTCAAGAGGAAAAATCAGGAAGTACTTGAGATGGTTTGACTATACAATGATAGCCTCTGCAACAATAGTAAGTTATCTAAAATAACTTAATGTTTTTTTGCAAATAAAATTTGAAGATTGTTATATGTAAACATTTGTGAATATATGATAAACTTGAACAGTATGTCTGAAACTACATGTGATAATCCTATGATACTCCAAACATAGCTTTATCAGACATGTATTGACACCCAAGATAGACATCGGTACTTGGATATGATCCTACAAATGCGAGGAAAGATGTAAAAAAAATTGAACATGCCAGTGTCAAATGCAAGCATGTCTAACTCATTATTTTCTCTTTTCAAATTTTAACGGGTAGGCCTTGACCTGCTAGAAGCTTCTGAAACTGAAAGGCAATGGCTAAACAAGTGCTCAATTTGCTTTTAATGGAAGCCAAATATGGATTTATGAAGAATTAAACATTTAAACCTTGGAAACGTGAAAATTTGACTTTTTCCTTTCATGAATTACATTATTTATCTAATCAATTGTTAAGATTGATCCTTGAGAGAGAACTATATGGAAGAAATTCTTTGGAACTTGCAGAGAATTCCTCTCATTTTATTTTCCCCAGTGCTCTCTTTGTAAGAAAATGCTGCTTGTAAAATGAATAGATATTGCAGAAAGTGATAAGAAAGAAGTGACTCGTCGTGTATATGTATATATATGTTTCAGCTGTCCTATCTATTTCTGGACTGTGCTCCTATCAGGTTTTATATAGCTCAAAGTTGGGTTTCTCTACTGGCAAAGATAATTCTTGTGTGTTTTAGTGCTTATATGCTGTTGGTCATGAAAAATCCCAATAATGTTTATATTTACTATTTTACATAAGATGATCTCTGCAAATGTTGAGCCAAAAAACTTTTTCTATTTGAGGGACTAATGAATTTCGAGATCAGGGATTGTCTCTAAAGCCACATGGCCAAGTGAATACAAGTCTCCATTTTGTCATGACATGGTTTTGTTTGTGCTCACCTTTATATGAAGACTCTTTGTAGCATTTATGATCATTTACTGCCCCTATCTTCTTCTAATATTTCTATAATGTTGATAACCTCATCTTGGGCTTAGAATATTTCTAAAATATTAATAAACTCATCTTTGTCTTCAAATATTTCTTATTTCATGGATTTGGTGGTGTTAAATTCCCTTGTAAAGCTTTCATATTCCTAGTTGTAAAGCTTTCATATTCCTAATTGTAAAGCTTTCATATTCCTAGTTGTCATGCAATTTGGCTAGTAATTTCTTGCGGAATATGATTTTCATATGATAAACTGCACTACATAGAATATGAATTCCTCAGAAGGAAAACAGCTTTGTCGATGTACGTAAATGAGAGTAACTTTGATATAATCCTCACAGTTGCTATATGTTTTGGTTTATATGCTCTTCCCTTGCTGTCACCTCCTTAATAACGGCTTCATGTATTTTCATTTCTCATTTAGAATAAGAATGACGACTTGGTATCTTTTGCAGATCAAGAGCCCTTAGAAACAAGAACCCAAAGTTCCTAATGGCAGCATCTGCAGCATTATTGCCTATCCATCCTCTAATGGTGTCTGCCGTTCACACAGGGATGATGGAGGTACCTGCCTCATTGCTGACCTCTGATTTTACTGACATTAGTTTAAATTTAGTTTGCCTTTTGTTTTCCCATTATATATTGTTGGTTTTGATCCTGAAATGTATTAAACTAAGAGTGAATTACCACTCAGGCTTTCATTGTTGAATAGCCAGTGTTTGTTGTAGATGCTATCCTGTGTTTCTTCTGAAATGTGTGCATATAATAATTGAAGAATTCAAAATGTTCTATTCTTATGACAATTTGAATGTCTACTTTGCTGAAATGAATACGACTTGCCTACAAAAGATTGACAAACCAAATGTCAGAGCCTGGATGGACATGCCTTTTATTCAGCAGGATTAATTTATTTTCTTCATTTCATTTTCATTTTTCAACCCCTGAATGAAAATCAATAAGAATTTATGTTTCAGGCCATGTGGTTATTAACTGGATTTTATTCTAATTATTCATTCTAGGTGGCATTTGCAAAAAGAGCACTAAAAGATCCAGACTTGAGGATGGCGCATAATCTGCATAAGATGTCATCTCTTTTGGGAGGTGTTTTTTCATTGCCGACGATTTGTTTCCCAGTACTCCTTTCATTTATGCTGGTTGGCATCTTGCTGCAGCAGTTGGTGTTGGCACCTGTAACAATCTTCTTGAGTAGCATGCATATATCTCAGGTCAGTTTCATACGAATATTTATCAGCTGAACTGCAGCTTCAACTGGAAAACCAACATGGCTATATTTTTATATTCCGACTAGCCAGCCTACATCAGGTGTAAGTAGAGGGAAGATTTCCTTTTTAGTTTGTTGCAGCAGTTCAATGAGTTAAACCCACATTGGGTTTCTTAAATTCAAGATCTATTAATTGCGTAATTCTCCCTAGCACCATGAGAAAAAAATTGTAGCATTACTGTCAATAGAACAGCTATTTATTGTATGCAAAGGATGTAATATTTTTCTGTAGGAAATTGGTAAATGTCTCAATCTGTATATCGAATTAACAATTAGAAAGAAACCAGCAAATGATTCATTCTTTCTTCCTAGCTTTTGGTTCTTGGATTACGTAACAGTTGTTTCTTGCAAATGGGAGTAGCACTTTTCAGAACTTCAATCTGGGTTTGTGTTTTTTCTTGATATAAAGCTGGATTTTAACTCTCTTTTCTTTTTCTTTTTATTTTTGTCCCCTTGATGAAGGGTCCTCTTTGTTTTCTCTTTTCTTTATTTATTTATTTTATTTTATTTTTGACAAACCTTTAAATTTTATTGTATCTAATAGAAATACTCCTGTCTATATTATTATTCATGAACTAGTCAATAATAATATATACTGAGACAATTGCTGTAATTTCAGCCAATACTAATTTTGCTGTTTTTCTAAAAAAATCATGTGAGTTATTTGTCCATTAACAATCAAGATCCATTATTTTATTCCATTAACTCACTGTCATATATATAATTACATTCTTCTAAGTGTGTTAAGCTAAGTCTGATTTCAACATTAAAATGAAAATGATTAGAATATTTGTTTATTTATTTATTTGGTACTTGCTTTGTAGTCATCAAGAGTTTGATTTTGATTTTGATTTGTCTAGTAGTTTACCAAAAAACGTACATGCAAGCCTTGGTTGAAACAGTAATTATGATGGTGACCATAAACTGTCGACTGCATGCTTGTAATTATTTTGCAAAAAATGACCCCCTAAAAAAAAAGAAAATCTAAAACTCAATCCAATCAGTAAAAATAATTCAGCAATTATAAACATCTAACTATACATAATTCAACAATAATCAATCGTCTTTGGACTCAGAAACACTGCACTTTTGACAAAGTGTTTTTCTGTACCAATGATATGTTCACTTCAAGGCTGAAGCTAAGATCCTTCCCAAAAAGTTTGGTCAATGAGATCCTATAAAGCGGTCTCATAATCTGTTCTTTTATTAGCTAATAAATTTGTAAAAAAAAAAAAAAAAATTAAATTCCTTTGCACATGTTACACGTGTACAAGTGAGTAATTAAAAAATAAAAATTTATTATTACTGAAATTTAATTTTTTGCTTTGAATGGCGCCCAATTGGATCCGAAATTGACTTAAAATAAATTATTATTTTATGACTTAAATTTGACCTAAAACAATTAACTCAGATCATTTAAATAATGACTAGTTGAATTATATAATTATTTTTAATCCTTTATCTTACAAGTGAGATTACTTAAGCTACTCAATCAAGCAGCTAACTTGGTGTGGACTGTTGGAAAAGTATCCCATATCGAATAATAATAAGTGTTGAATTTAGTACAAGTCAATTGATTTTGTATAAATGGATTTCAACACTTGTTCATTTATAAATCCGGTCTCATAGATTTTAATATGGTATCAGAATTTTATACTCAAACGGACTAGATCCTGAGATTCATATTAGAGCCCCGTTATTGTTGTTGGACTGATGATGATGCCAGTCCAGACCGAATATGAAGAAGAGATCATCCGGTCCATTTGTGAGCAAGTGTCAACTAATTTGTTGATGTTAGGCCATGAACTAAAATCCAGTTGCACTTGAAGAGGTGTGTTGGGAAAAGTATCCCACATCGAATAATGATAAAATAAATAAAAAATTTATAAGTGAGTGAGTGTTGGACTTAGTAAAAGCCAATTGGTTTTGTGCAAGTGAATTTCAACACTTATTCATTTTTAAATTCACTTATGTATGACCTCATGTACTTTACACCTTATTTCATTTAAACAAGGGAATTAATGTTTCAGTACTAATTTAGTACAAGAACAGGAGGAACAAAACATAATACATGTGTAAAACTGTAAATTAATAAAAATTCGTGAGGTTACAGAATATGTAGTAGTAGTTATTATGTGTTTAAGAGTATCCAACAAGTACTATTTGAAAAGCTGATTTCTAGACAAAAAAAAAAAAAAGTGAAAACGAAACATGTTGTTGAATAGTTATAAACAAGTATTAGGAGTAGGTTCTGTATTGTATATGATATATCGGAGTCTATATTATATCTAGTTCTTGATTCAATATTCAAGATTCAAGAACCAGAAGGACCATATTATATTAATTCTTTCTTTTTTATTTTTTTATTTATGTCAAATATAGATGGAAAGAGTGTAATTATTCTCCTTCCTTTCTTTAAGTATTATGATACGACTCATATATATATATATATATATATATAACGAAGTCACGTCGTTTCCCAATATATCTCCCACACTTCCATTCCACGCTTCTTGTAGCCCTCTGCTTTATATTTTTGGTTTATTCCTTGTTTTGCTCTCTCTCTCTCTCTCTCTCTCTCTTTCTTTCTGTAGTTTCTTGTGGCCAAAACCTTTTTTTTTTTTTTGAAAAAAAAGAAAGAAACTTTTTAGTTCCTTCATTTTTATCACCCTGCCCCAGAGAGATATCATGAATGGTGGACACCGAAATGAGCTTTTCAATTATAATAATCTTCAAGAGTTGTTGCCCATAATTAGCCCAAACCCTAAAACCGAAACCACTTCTACGCTTCTTGGACTAAATGCTCACTTGGGTATGCCATTTTTTTTCTTCTCATTAATTTTTTTTTATTAATTAGACGATCGTAAATGGGTTTGAACTTGTAATCTCACACTTATAATCCTGTTAGTTTGTTCTCTTAAATTAATTATACATTATATTATAGCTCGTCGTTGCAGTTAAGTTTAGCTTATATATTATTAATGAAGCTGCAGATTGACGGTTCTGAATATGATTTTTAGTACTGCGTAAAACTTAAACAAAGCTTATTACTTTGTTTTTCTTTTTAATTTATTATTATATATATGCATGTGAAGGTTCAGGCAATAATAATGAATCGGAGCAGAATAAAAGAGAAATGAGCTGTGAGCAGCCGTTAATGGGAAGTTCACGGTGGACCCCAACGGCGGAGCAGTTACTGGCCTTGGAGGAAATGTACAGACGTGGAACAAGAACACCAACAGCTGAACAGATCCAACAGATAGCTTCACAGCTTCGTAGGTTCGGAAGGATTGAAGGCAAGAATGTCTTTTATTGGTTTCAAAATCACAAAGCAAGAGAAAGACAAAAACGACGTCGTGAACTGGAGACTGGTTATAAAGTACCAAAACATGCATTTGATTCTTTAGGAAGTCTGGATATCAAAGAATCAGCGGGTATATATTATATTTATATACAAGTGCTTTTTTTTTAAGTAATTATTTTATTACCATTCATGTTTAGTTGTTAGTTAATTACATGCTATTATTAATTTATGTGTTTTTTTTTCTAAGCATTGAGAAAGGTGAATCAATTTCAGGTTTATTATCTATGAGAATATATACTTCTAGTTAGACTATGTGTAAGTGTGTGAGGTTAATTTATATGTTAATTTGTCTTTTTTTTATCTACTTTTTTTTATTGGTGGTCTTAATTTAAATAATTAAGAGAATTTAAGTTTAGAGTTTTTTTTATCTTGTTTGACTTTAGGATGATTAATTTTAATCTAGGGTTGAGAAGGACAGTTTACGAAGCTGATGAACAGACAAAGACCTTGTTACATCCTTCAAGCTGCACTAATCACTATTTAAAGGTTTGCATAATTTAATATTTAACTAAATTTCTCATTGTTCCGTTTGCCAATTTTTGGCATTTCATAATGGCTGTATCTTCGGATTTTTTCACTATTTTCAAGTATTCATTAGATAGATTTAACAGATAATTTTGTGCTTTATTTTAATAAGCTTATTACCTTTTTATGTATATGTAATTCGATATTTCTTTCTAATGAATGAATTTGTTTTTAATAAAAAAAAATTAACTTTCTGTTTTTAAGTATTCAAAGTGAATTATGATCGTAAAATTTGAATGTTTATGTATAATATTAAATCAACGTATTTAATCACTAGAAAGTTAAATTATTTGACTTATCATAAAGCAAAAATACTCTTCAACTTGTTATAATTAATTTAATTAAGAAAAAGAAACATTAAGATAAATTAGGCGCAATAAGTAATTAATATAATTAAATTAAATCTTTAATTATATTTTTTGACTTGTATATCAAAAGGTCAAAAAGGAACTTGATAATGAGCTTAATTTACTTTTTTTGCATGTTGTTGGAAAAAGAAAAGAAAAGGCTCAAAATTAATAAGCTGCCCAATTCCTAGCTAGAGCTTAGCTCTCTGTTGGGAATAATTTATTTACTAATATTAGTAAAATGTGTTTTTTTCAGAGACCTGTTTCAAGCACCAAAACAACACATGGGTGGTGGCCAGAATTTGAAGAGGAAGAATTAAAGCAAGATAAATGTTGTTTCAGTCTAAAGAAGAAGAATGCCACGTGGCATACTATGGATTGGTACCCTTCTTCACCTATCCAGCTCATAAACAATAATAATTTGACCACAACAACAAGAAGTAGTTCAAGATCAAGACTCTTAAACCTTCAAATGCACAGCTGCAAGAAACTGAATCTTGAAATTAAAAATGTTGATCTTGATGATGATGATGAGCAAGATAAAATTGGAGAAGTTAAAACCCTAGAGTTATTCCCACTTTGCAGTAATGAAGAAGATTATAGTAATTATGGCACCAAAGATAAAGACACAAAAGTCCCCATCAAAGCCATAAATACAAATTTGAGTCCAAACCAGTATTTTGAGTTTTTTCCACTGAAGAACTGACAATGGGAATTAATTGTTGTTTCTGTTAATGTAAGGAAAAGGGGTTATGTTTTGATTTTTTTTTTTTTTGTATTTTAGTTGGAAATTGAGACTGTTTGTTTCTGTTTCCAATTTGTCTAGGGTGCCTTATTCTGCAATCGTGCCAGTGGTGGTGGTGGTAATTTGGTGGGGAATGGTAATGGTATTGCCTTAAAATGCATTTGGACCATGTTGGTTAAACCAAGGTACATCTCCATTATTTTCTATAAAGAAGATGGTGTGGTAATTTCTTTGCAGGGGTTGTCTATTTTGTAGACCTTGTTTTGTTTTGATTAATGACAGGAAAAAAAAATTAATGTGAAATGAAAGAGTTGATGGTGAAGTGACCTAAAATTGGACTCACTATATATGGGGCGTTTTTCAAGTATTTGTCTAGAATAATATAGTATTCTCATGTATGTTTAATGATCAACAATACATTCTAGTCCAGTCTGAGAAACAGACATTGTTTTTCTTGGAAAAGAAATCAAAGATTCAGGAAAAACTAATTAATTAAGAACTCTTAACAATATTATTTCATTATGTATTTGATACTTTATATTAAAAATAATAATTAACAACAAGAATATCAATAATGCCTAGCTTGAATAGTTAAAGACAGATTTTGAGAACACTTTGATCATAGATTTGAATCCCATCTTCGTGAGTATTAATTGATAATTTGCAAATCCAAATTATTTTATTAATTATAATGATAATATTTGCCAAAGGTGATAGATTCAATATATTTTCATAAATGGTTTGAAATTATCATGTTCCCGACCCAATTGCGTGAAAACTCCACATGATTCAACACAACATAAAACATAAAAAATTTTGAATTAAACTTTGATTAAAATTTAAATTCATAACTTTTCAATTTTAAAAATAATTCTATTATTATTAAATTAAAATAAAACATATAAATTTCTTCCTTTTATATATATATATATATATACTCACATTGTCTTAATAAATAAGTTAAAATTATTAGTAACAACCTAAAACTTAATTTGAATGATAAGGAGTTCATACTTTTTAAGAAAAATTTTGAATTCGATTTCTTTATATATTATTAGATATGCAACCCACTAAAAATAAATGCGATGTCTTAAAAAATATTTTTCAAACTTTTTAACACTAATTAATAACATTGCTGATTTTATGAAAGCAATTTACGAGAACAATTTAACCTCGTAAAATTCTTTAAAAAAAAAAACTGTAGCCTCATATAATAAGCACAACCTTGTGTCTCCATTCTCCACTCCGCAGTACACAGTTTTACATAACTAACAGAAAAATTCAACCCAAGTAGACCAAAACTCAAAAGAAAAGGTCAAATAATAACAAAATTATAAAGAAAACATGCATTTTCTCGAAACAATACACGTGGAACTGAACTCAAATTAACTAACATCGGTCCCCCATCTCTCTGGTTTACTCTTCTTTTTTTAATGTGTATTATTAATATTATATGTGTAGGCTGCCTATAAGTTGTCACTGAAACTTTTGCAGGGCTATCATAACTGAATGTCTGGTGCATAGGTGAAAAAGCAAAGGGAGAAAGAAAGATGATTAAAGAAACAGCAGATGTAGCAAGCAAGGCCCAAGGGGAGGCGGGATGGGGGAGAAACTACTACAAACTACACTATATTGTGTACCAACAAAGGAAAAAGAGAGAGAGAGAGAGAGAGAGAGAGAGAGAGAGAGAGACGCATATTGCCGAGGAAAAGAGTGAAAAATCTAAGTGGTGGTCTGCAAAACAGGCAAGCAATTAATTGCCTTTGGCCAAAAATAGGGGAGGCTGCTGCTACTGCTGCCTGGCCTGCCTCTTCCTTGTCTTTTGACTCGAATCAAGCAGCTAATAATTTATAAATCCCCCTCTTTGATGTTTCTTTTCAACTTCACTGTTTCCTTCACTGTCTCAATAAGACAACTAAGATCTCACAGTTGGGAACTAAAATCACTCTTTTTAACTCCCAGTTTGGTTTCTCTCTTTCTTTTGTACCATATCACACGCTACCCCTTCCCTGTGCAAAGAATTCAGGTAACAACAACCATAAACTCCCAATTTTTTTTTTTCTTCTCTTGATTATGTTCTTTGCTTCTTGTGCAGCCTAGTGATTTTGGAATTAAAATCGAACTCAACTAATCCTTAGTACACGACTAATCTATTATTTTTCTAAATAAATTCACAATTACATTAATCTTGACCATTACACTTGGAGGTGTAATAAGTTAATATACTTCTAAGCTATTCGAATTTGACACTTAAAATACTCGAATTTAATTTAATTTTTATAAAATCAAATTCGAACTCAAATAATTTTGAGTAACAAGAAAAATTAAATTTAAATATTATAATACTCAAGCAAGTCTAATCAAATTTATTTTATGTTATATATAATAATTTACTAATTTGAGTTTATTTGAATTTTTTTAATTTCAATTTAATATTAATAAATAATTTATTTTATTATATAATAATAATCGATCCTAATTAAATTAAATTTAAATATTTTAAATATTCATAGGAGTTAAATGGGAACTTCAAAATAAGAATCGACCCAACTTTAGTCAAATTTCTGAATCTTGCGTTATTTATCAAGTCTGGCTCCAATTTAGTACTGTTTCGACCTGACTCAACTAGATTACAACCTTATTAATTACACTTTTAACCGTGATAACTAAACAACTGCAATTGAAAACCTTTATAGATTACATTACTCGTCTAGCCTAATGTACATCTAAATCATGTCAATCTCCATTGTTCTCTCTAACTTTCCTTGTGCCACTTCTATCATGAAAATCTCTATCTAGTTAAAAAGGGTTGCTTTTGGCTGTCTAGCAGTAGTACAAGTCTCAATGAATCAGTAACAAAACTATGAAAGAGAACACACATTCCCAAACCCCCTACTCCAGAAAATTTTTACTAGTTAAGCAAGCTATCTGTATCTTGGATTCAGTTTTAGTTTTGACTATTGAAAAATTCGGGTTGAGAGGCTGCTGTGTATTTTTATATAGTATCTCTTCATGTGACACATTTTAAAATTTTAAAAATTTTTATAAAAATTTTAAAAAATTATAATTTGATAGTGTTTAATATAATGAATTTAATAATATATTTTTTGTGCTAAACAAAAATCAAATGGATAGTAAAAAAATATATTATAAATTTTATATATTAAATCTAACAATTTAGATTTATCGCATTTATAATTTATTTTTTGCTAGTAATTTAATTTTTATTTAACAAAAAAAATATATCATCAGATTCATTATATCAAATAATATTAAATTATAATTTTTAAAAAATTTTACAAAATTTTTTAAATCCTTAAAATATACCACATGAGAAATTACTGTACAAAAATACACCCTCCACCTGAAAAATTCATCGCTGACAAGAGACAATGGACTTGGGAAACTGGGATCGATCATTGAATTCCAGAAACCTCATATTCTTTCTGCATTCCGAATATTTTATAGAAAGAATTGGATCTATTGTTGCCTACCTAGAAATCCAGGATCCAACAAAAAAATAAAATTAAGAGATCCTGGCACAAGTAGAAGAAATTGCAGCAACAAGGCAGGAACATTTTTTGTCTTTCCAAAAGATGAGTGGTAAAGGCTTTACCAAAAAATTAACACTGGATGCAACGACACAAATAGACAAAAGTGTAGTCTCTTTCACAAGAAATAGTTATTCAGAGGCAATTATTGCTAGATAATTAGAGTAAATCAGACAAAATTATATAATTAGTGAAGTTTCTTTAGCTACATGCAGATGCAGTACCTTAATTCTGGCAACAAAGAAATGTACAACAATTATTGATCACGACAAAGATGGAACCATTAAAACATTACAGTCCTGATAACAGCTTTATTATTATTATTATTGTTGTTAATGTCCATAAAAAAGGTGGAAAAGATAACGTTTTCCCAATTTCGAAGGTTGCAACCGGCAAAATACAGTGCTTCTTGAGATGTGCATGACATGCATTGTATAAAAACTGATGCACTGTACAAAAACTGAGTGCTTAGGATCTGTCAAGCTAAATTAAGATACATAGAGAGGCTCTGGCTCCACTTTTCGTCTAATCCTGGAGAAGATTTTAAGTAAAAGAAACCAACAGTTTAGTACAAAAGCAGTCGACAGGCAACAACAGAGATGCTGAAACACCATACTGCATAGAATTCAAAATCTCAAGATAAGCGCCAATTTTATACAAAGTAGATTTAATTAGACTCCACATCTAATGTCCATATAAAAATGACAAGCAATTTTTGCCTAGAATGGAGGAAAGCAAAAATAACACTGTTCCTAACTTAATTATCCTCGACACATTTCCAGAGAAGATCAAACAAATAGCTATAATGGATGTGAGGTAGTACGTCATATCAAAGGGCTGTGAATTATGAGTTGAGAGGGGCTGCTGTGTTAAAAACACAGTAGCCCTTACTATATTACCATTTTAGTGTCTAAAAAAATTTTGTAAAAAATTTTAAAATTCATTATCTAATATTATTTATTATAATGAATCCAATGATATATTTTTTATATAAAATAAAAATCAAATGCATTTAAAAATATATATTAGAAGTGTGTTAAATCTAGATTATTAGATTTTAACGGTCTATATTTAACACACTTATATTACATTTTTTGAATTTATTTAATTTTTATTTCATACAAAAAATATATTATTAAATTCGTTATAATAAATAATATTATATTATGAATTTTAAAATTTTTTACAAAATTTTTTTAGACACTATGGTGCTCACTTCAATGTGAAATTGAAAGGAATAGTAATTTTTTTAGACACTATGGTGCTCACATCAATGTGAAATTTAAAGGAATAGTTTATTTCCCTAGGTATTCAACACATTAAGGTAACATTAACAGTTTATTTTCTTGGAATATTACAGAGAGACGGGAGTTCATTTACTCTTCTTTTTTCTTTTAATCATTTTCTTCTCTTATGTTATTAAATAGAGTTAATTACAAAAAAAAAGTTATGAGCTATTCACGAAATTGCAATTTTATCACAAATTAAAAATTTTGATAATTTTATTCATATACTTTTAATTTTTGACAAATTTAGCAAGAATCCAAAATCCGGTCAAAACTTCGATACTGAAACTGATGTGTCATTTATTATTATTATTTTGATATAGCATTTATTATTATTATTATTATTATTATTATTATCACCTCAGCATCTGATTAGAAAATTAAATTGGATCAATCGAATCAAATCAAACCGAACCAACTTGAATTGGTCAGTTCGATTCAATTTTTCAAATTTCAGTTCGGTTCGATTAATTTTTTTAAAATTTTATTTTTTTTATTCGATTTGTTTTTCTTCAAAAAAACTAAATAAACCAAACCAACCAATATATATATATATATATATATATTATTTAAATAACCTAAATAACCGAACCAAAATATATCGATTCAACCTGAATAACTTGTTTTTTATTTCAGTTTGATTCGGTTTAATTATTTCAATATTCAAAAGAAAATCGAAATATCCAAACCGAACTTAATCAATTTTAATATTTTTTGTATTGAATGACCAAAAAATTAAAAAAAATAATAATAAAAAGAAATAAAAGGATAAGTAATCGTTTGGTTCACTTTGAACTGAACTGAAACAAAACTCCCAAAATCGACCCAAAATAAAAACTGAAATTTCAAAAATTAATCGAACCGAATAAAAAAATTATTCGGTTTCTTTTTGAAAAAATAAAACCGAATAAAAAAATCAAAATTTCAAAAAAATTAATTGAACCGAACTGAAGTTTTGAAAATCGAATCGAACCGACCAATTCAAATCGGTTTGATTCGATCTGATTTAATTGGTTCAATTTAATTTCCTAATCAAATGCTAACGTTATAATAATAATAATAATAATAATAATAATATCACGTCAGTTCCGACACCAAAGCTCTGACCGAATTCCGGTTTAATGCTAAATTTGCCAAAAATTAAAAGTATAAATATAAACCCTATTAAAAAATTCATTTAACTTGGCTTTTTGAAAAAAACAATGGTTTATCTTTCCATTAGCTCTTGTAACCAACATAATGATATTGTAAAGCAGTCAATTATCCCAGTTCTAGACAATAAACACATATGTAATCTGCACAGGGAGAAATAACATAAAAATGGCAGTCTGCACACCAGTAACAACAAAAAAAACAATAAAAAGCAGACACTATTCTACGTAAGCACTTACCAATAAAAGCCAGCATGTATTGTTTATAAAATACGGAACAAAGGTTAAGTGCAGGCAGAACTTACAAACAAGGTGAAAAACATTCCATCTAGTAATAATTTATTCTTCTTTTTACTTGAAGGAATGATCTTAATGGGCTCAGTTCTTTGAAAAAACAAATTAGAGTTGAGTTAAGCAACATTTTCGAGATTACTGATTTGATAAAAGTTAAATGAACTACCAAGAGAATATTTAGCTAGCTCAGAAGATGCAGTTCATACATTAGCTGTCAGCGAAAAATATAAAATCACCATTAAAAAAGAAAACAAAGACAACCATGCTTATTGACTCACCAATTATCTTGTGCCCATTTGCAGCCATCAGTATCCACCACATGCAAGCTGTAGGCATGCCTTGATTTTGGGGACTGATTCTCAAAACTGTAGCCCAAGCATGAGAAGATAAAGAAAAAGGTGAGTTTAGACTCTGTCAGTTGTCGAGAAATATAGCATTTATCAGTTCATCGTATGGCCATGAGAAATGCAGTTTTTAAAAAAGTCGTACCTTTGATGAATAAGATCACCATGAATGATGACAAAAGAACCAGCTTTCACTTCAATAGGTACAAAATCCTTTTGGTCATAAGAAGGCGAAGGCCGATCAAAGTAAACCCCCTGTTCACCTCTAAGAAACCTTCTGACTAGACCATCTGAAAACAACACAAAATGGAGATGTTACTAGACTAAGCAATTTTTTTGACTTATTCAGCTTGTAGAAATAATAAACCAAGAAGAAGAAAGGAAGTTACTTTTATGAGATCCAGGAATGGCCCAGAGGCAACCATTTACTGTTGTTGCATCTTCCAGGGCCAGCCACAACCCTGTGCAAGTTGTTGGTTCAGTATACAGAAATGAGTTATCCTGGTGAGGCACTACTTCACCTCCAATACCTGGTTGCTGTTAATAAATATCTCACAGATCAGCAGAATGTGACAAATGAGATCAAAGCTTCAGAAGCTAAAAGAAGATAATAATCCATTTTGATTCAATGGATCAATTTAAACAAGGTTTCCAAACTATTTTTTTCAAGGCAGGCATCTTTCACTGTAGGACCTATCTCAAGTCCCAAACAAGGGAGGCAGCATATAAGCAGATAATAGAATCTCCAATAACAATGATTAAGCCATGTAATATAGCATATACGTATGAATCCTTCCATCAAAGGTCTACATCAAATTATGAAATGCATGCCTTAATTTCTTTATGAGGAACCCGTATCATGTCCCATCCTGTCCAATGCATCTTCTGCATTGATTTAGAGATTTATTCTAATAGAGCCTCATAAAATGTTGCAATCGTTATTCCTTTTAGGTGCAAAAAGTCCATGTTATAACAAAGATATTGTTATGAAATCAAAATATATTAGGCCACATGTTTTCTCAATAGAAATTGGTAGGCTTGTTTGTCTATGAGGACATGGTAATCTAAAGTTGAGACAAAGGTCAATAAAAAGTAAGCTCATTATTCCCTTGAGCTTTACCATAGTTCATCTTAATTAAAAAAGCAGCCAAGAATTTATATGAAACTGAAATTATAACATACCTTAAAAATGTACATTGACTGAATAACCACTGGCCTCTTGTAACCCAAGGAGAATAACATGCTTGAAAATTTCTCCGAGGAAGAGAAGCTGTTAAATACTGGGTCGAGCTCATGCAGAGCTGCAAAATACACCCCCATATGATGAAAATGAGCACTAATATAAAACTGCATATCACAGTTGTGACAGCAACTAGAATGAAATAAACCATGTTCCTGTAGCATTTTATGGTGTTACAAAATAATATTGCAATTTCAACAGCATACCATGCCCAACTTTATTAATAGAGAGTTGCTTTGGTTGCCGTAGGTTTCCATCAACCCCAAATGCCTTCTCTGCCAAATATTACAATTATCAATTATCAGCTGACTGCTGACTGAACTAACCATAAATCTCACAAAAAGCACAAAATTAACTTAAGGCACCACAGAAGTAATATATTAAACAATAAAGTAGTTAAGTCCTCCAGGATAGCAAGGTTAAGATTAAAAATGAAACCTGTCCCCATTCCAAAATGAAACACGGAAAGCAACTGGACCTCCATCAACTAATGGGTCCCAGAGACTAATCCAAAAACATCAATACGGACTCCAAAATGAAGAATTCAACCTCCTAAACTAGAGAATCTCAATCAAACCAGTCACCACCAACAAAAGCGGAAACGATCTGAAACATAACCAAAAAGTTATAATAGAATTTTCAATACCTTCGAAGAAAAAAGAAATCTTCTCGGCGCTCTCGAAGAAGTAATCATCAGTTAACTTTTGCTGAAAGTAAAGTTAAACGAAAAAACCAAATTATTCAATATCTAGATTGTAAAATGAAATAAAAACTTTATAACTAATAAATAATATATATTTTGGCGTCAACCTGATTCTTGGTGGAGAAAATTGAGGCGGTGGAGAAGCAATCAAAATCATCAAGCAATTGATCCATTCTCTTCATTAAGGCATCGATTTCATTATGGTTTGCGAACGATTCAATTACAAGATAACCTATAATAAAACAAAAATACGTTCTTTTTTTTTTTAACAAAAAATATAATTAAAACAAAAAGCCTGTAAGAAAGCAGAATTGGTGATAGGTTAGTAACCTTGAGAATTGAAGAACTGGAGCTGGTCGGAAGTGAGATTTCCGGTGATCCCCATGGTTTTCACTCTTCTTATTCGGTGCTCTGAGTTGAAGATAGAGCTTAAAGACTTGTGGTATCCGCCTGCTTGCTTGTTTCAAAGCTCTAGTAAAGTCAAACACCCTTTATTAAAGTCAAACAATATTTAAAATATTATTTCTTACTTGTGGATCAATTAACTTATAAATCAATAATTTTTTTTTTCATTATTGATTTTCTGTATGATTTACTATGACATAAAGTACCATTTTACTCTTATTGTTTAAAAAAACAATCCCATGATTTTATGAAATATTATTATGGGAAATAGAGGTGATATGTGAACACTATAACATAATGGTCATAATCTATCTAATTATCATTGCATGAATAATTTTTCCTTTTCCAATCATTCATATTATATATTGACTTTCCAAAAATCTAAAAATGGGAAATCTACCCACAAACAGTGAGCTCTGAAGGCAATTTTGCCCTACATCGGCAAAAACTGAAGTAATTTCCAGTTCTCCAATCTCGGGACCTAACCGTGATTTTTTTTTTTTTTTTTTTATTTTGAGTAATTAATATTTGATAAGAAAAGGATAACAAAAAGAGAGTACTAATAATTAAAGACCGTGAACCTACAAAGAAAAAAGAGATAATTGGCAACAATTTTTGTACATTAGATATTTATTTTATTTTTTTCCAAAGCTGTGGCAACTGTAGTTCCCTTTTCTTCCCCTAAATTGCCCAATTCATAGGTTAAAAAGCCTTGCAAAAATCCAATTTCACACCCAAAACAGGTCAACAAACAGGCCAAGGAAATTCATGTTCAGGTGAAAAAAGGTCAGGCTCAAGCAGCTAATAAGAGGAGGAAATATCCAAAAGACCATCTGCAATATCTTCGAGTAGTAGTAAAATTAGATATACATAGAGATATAATACAACAATATATAAAATTGAACAAATAAGTTTTTCCAGGGTCAGTGGGAAGAATGAAATAGGAAGAATATACGGAGACATGATATAATATGGAACAAAAATGACAAGCTTCAAAAAAAAAAAAAAATCAATACCCTGATTCGTGATCAGATGTACACAAACTTCATTTTGTTTCTGAGGTCGTACACATGGATCAAACCCAACTAATTTACAAGCACAACAAAACCAGGGTAGGAAAGAATCAAATGTATCATTTTACAGCTTGTTAGATACAGCAGCTGCAGCAGCATGTATGAAAACAATGCTCAGTTAAAGCCTGGGAAACTCCTGCAATGAAAGAATGTTGTTTGTATGTTCTCCGGCATAATGTACAAAACGATGCAGTCCCCCCTATGTCCAATCCCAGGAAATAATCATATGCAAGCTCCCATAAACTTTAAAGCTCCCAAAATTGAAGTGTATGCCCTCGGGAAAGCAGAAAAAAATGAAAGAATTATGACACGCAAAAATGGGGGGCTCAGCAGCAAGATGTGCCCATCAAAATACAGGCAGAAGAACCAACCATCAAAATCTCTCCAAGCAAATCACGTAGCTGATGATCTTGAATCTGACTTGTTCATACGGCACATGCAATCTGGGCATGGAAATGAATATATTGAATCATTTGGCCTTTTCAGTTCAAATCCTTTGGAATCACTATGAGACCGCATATTCAGCATATGTCGCTTGAAGCTCTTCCATCTGGCAAAAAAAAGGAAACGAATGAGAAGCGTTAGTTTCTTTTTCATTTTTTTTTTCTTTTTCATTTTTTTTTTTAATCAATTTTACCTTTCCTCTATTTGGTTCCATGCTTACAAAATGATTGATCAGTTCGAAGGAAAATAGAGACAATGGAATAAATGCATACCCAATATTTGGATTATCAAAGAGCAAAGCTAACTTTCTCTTGTCTGGCCGGATTGTTTTGGAGTGTCCGCTATAAAAGAATCTCCTATGGCCCATCAGAAAATGAGGAAAGTTTCCACCTTGAGTAGTTACAAATACCTCACTGTGAAGACAAACAGTGTAGTCTATTGCAGCCATCCTGGAAGAATAGTTCTGAAAGCAGAAATTCAAAGTCAAACCAACAACAAAGAAGTGAACTTAAAACAAGAAACAAAGCATAAACTGTTCATACCTTAAATGGAGCAAGTTCATCTTCTGATGCCAGCATTTCTTTAGTTAGCAAATTTGGGAACATTTCCAACAGTGGGGCCATATATTTTTCGGAATTATATATCTTTCCAGATGCCAAATAGATATATGTGTTTCTATCAAAACCCATCCCCCTAAGCATCAGACCCACCTGATAAACAAAAAAATAAAATAAAATAGAAAACATAGCCAGTGATATTGGTTGTTAAAAATAAAATAAAATAGAAAACATAGCCAGTGATATTGGTTGTCTATGGACTGATTTTATTAACTTTAACAGCTATAATCAGAACAGAAATTCATTTTACAATTCCGATGTATAGAGAGCTCTCTACCAAGCACATGAAACCCCTAACTGAAATATGCTAAGTTCTCAGGGTAAGACTCTATTGACCACCTTATTTTATCTAGCACAACTAAAATTTTACAAATAGAAACATTTCAATGCTAATAATGATAGTAACAATTCCGGCATGAAAGTTAGTCAGACACCATTACAACCAAATTGCAGAAATAAACAAGCAAGTCATCCTAACTCCCCATTATTAGAAACCCAACCTCCAGAGAGCACACTTAGATTGGAACATCTTTTGCCCCTCCCAAATTAGTAGAGTACCATAACTTTAAACTTTAGGGGATTTTTTGATGAATTATTGCACCTCAAACCACACTACAGTTTTGGCATGGGGAGATGGATGGGTGGGTGAATGATTCACTCACAGCATACATCTGAAAAAGGAGAAAACATGACCTATTTGAATAGAAATACTGCTTTTATGGTTGTACCTCTCAGCCACTCCCTACACCACAATTGAGGAAAAAGGCTCCCACATTTCCATGTTATGATAATAAGAAGTTACCCATATCAGATAAATAATTTAATAAGGTTCTTATCAGCACATAATTTGCGTTATGGTTATTATGGTCAGCTAATGGCTTTGCATATTGCCCAACAAAACAGACGATAGAGACAGCAACAAGCCACAACTTTTCAGGCCATATAGATTCTTCCAAAATCATCAGCTATACCATTGGTTGAAGGACACGCACTCAACTACTTATATTCACCAACTGTTTTAAGAAAAACAAGAAATAACTAGTAATATTTGAACCAAGAAAAACTGCACTAGTTCAAAGAAAGCACCTCTAATGGAACATTCACCAATAAGGCAAAACTGACAACAATCAGCATAGGCAACTGATTTTTGAAAATTTCAAGCATGCATGCAAAACTAAATAACAACAAATTCATGTAAGAGAACAGATGCAGTTGAAGTTTAGGAATCACTGCTTAATAGAATGAAGCAACGATAACAACACTTGTTACCTCTAAAGGAGTAAGGGGGCACTTCCCATTTAGCCTGATTGCTCCAGGGCGTATGGTACGACCAGGCTTTGTAAATTTTCCTTTCCAACCTCTTTCTCTTGCTACTCTCATGTCCTTTTCTTCTTGGTCTCCACCATCAAATACACAGCAGGAGAAAGCAACCATGTCCTGTGCACAAGAGGATAATATGCATTTATTTCACAGACTGATATTTTTTTAACGAGAAAAAAAAACACATATTTACGGCCACAATAACGAGCAGCAGCAATAGAACATTTATTATATTTACCTCCTCAAAGCGAAGATGCACAGAAACATACTTTCCACCATGGTTCACACTACGTTCTTTCATTTTTGCCACTAACGTTTCTCCCAGAGTTAATATGGGATCCGAGAACCTCAACGCTTCATAATTTGCCAGGCATCTAAGCCGCTGTACGGCTGGAGGAGCATCAAATGACAATCGATTTGCAAAAGGAGAAATCCTTATAACCCTGAGTCATTCATTAAAAACAATACTTCTAATTAACACAATCATACACGGAGATAGCAATCTATTCACCAGCCACCAATCACAAGTACCATGCAACTTGGGTGTCAATGTCATCACAAGAATATGACAGTAAGCATAGCAACGCTTAAGTTGTCATGGTTAGTGAGCTACATTCTAGCCACTTTAAAGCTTATCCAACAAATGAGCCAGTTTTGAACTTTGAATCTTGGCTTATTTGAGCTAGTGAGAGAACTTGTTTACAGGCTCGTTAGTTCAGCAAGAATCTTATGAGCTAGGTCATTAAAAGGTGTGTGAGCCAACTCATCATACTCGTGCAAACTCAATATCAGATCATAAGCATAATAGACTAGTATACAGGCTCAAAAATTGCCAGATTTGGATTTTGAAGTTTATATTTATTTATTTACTAAATACATAGCAAAAAATACTCAAAATCATCACAAGCGAAAACTATTTTGAATATTCATATAAACTATTCTGCATATTCATATCATTTATATGTTGATGTGGTTCCTAAATCTTACACATGCTAGTATGCATAACAATATTAAAAAGAATTTTGTACAAGAAAATCAACATTAGAATTGTTAAACCAATTGGATTTTTTTAATGACATTTGTAATTTGCTGACTGAATATGTGAATTGTTCCAAAATTTCATAATAAATTGAGATTTTAACAAATGATTTTTTTTGAGTGCCAATTACTCGAACATGCCAAAATTGAGCTTCACTGGCATGTTTTAACTGAATATAAACAAGCTTAAGATAAAATAAAAGTTAAAGGACAACATATTTAGCCTGAATTTAGCTTGTTTATCAAGTTCAACCGTCTGAAGAAAAGCCTAGTTGAAGTTTGGCTTAGGCTTGACTCGAGTAAAGATCAAGCAGGAATGAACTGCTCCAAAATTATTTTAAGGCACAAGTAAAATAATATTTGAAATCACCAAACCCAAAGAAAGATAAAGAAAAAGAAAAAAAGATTAAAAGAGGAGAACATCAATGTCCAGCCTCCAACTGTCTAGAAGGAACAGAATTGAGCAAGTTGAAACTGAAAAAACCATCTTAAACCATTTCATATCGTAGTTCTGTAACTCACTTTTCCTCCAGTAGCCTTGGAAGGACAACATCCCTGTAATACTGAATGGATGACCATGCTTTCACTCTGAAGTTGTAGACATTGGTAAAGTTACGATCAAAACGCTCCATAAGATATTCGGGAATCTTATTAACCACCCGTACATCATTTTCCAAGGTATTGACAAAATAATCTTCATCATAAATGTCTCTAAATTTGCTGGACAAGTAAAACCCCAAGTAAGACGCTTTGCGAATGTGAAATTACCATGAAGCAATAACTACAATAAAGAATAAACCAGATTTGCCAGCAAATCATACATTTGAACACAAACAACCAGAAAGTGAAGCAAAGTAACAAGCACAAAACATATCTAACTTTAACTTTTTAATCACTTGTTTAAAAAGAAATTTTAGATTATACAAAGTTCACAAGCAGGCATCTCTCAATGAAAAATATAACTGAAAGCCAACACTGCATCTCTAAGGAAAGGTTGTGTTCAAAAAACAATATTTCAACACTCGATGAAGCATGATACAGTGGAAGCAATTAGAGATCACTCAACAAAGCAGTTTAAACTATCTGCTGCATAAAAAGCAATCCACCAAATTATCCACATCCCTCTTTCAAAGATTTAATAAAAAGTTATAAGCCAAAGCATCCCTCATTTTCTCAAACATGCTAATAATATTAGGAATTGAACGCTGCATTAAGTTTTTACGTATTGGGTCTTTCCAAATGCTGAGGAACGTGAGGGTAATTTTCTTTAACCATGCTGGTGGGTGGGAAGATGAGAATGCACATTATATCTTCACTGCAATCCAACAGCAACTCCAATGTAAAATTAATCTTTAAAATAAACAATTTCCAGCTAAAAAGATTATATTTTGCACAAAAGAAGTTGATAGACATAATACAAGCATATGATCCATAATATCAATATTTGCAACCGGAAAATGTTAGTCCAGAGCATTCTTATGCTGTTTATCTTATCAGAGAAGCAGAAAAGTTAACTAGTGGATGCCAAGATTAGTTAATGATTAGATTAATTTATTATCCATAAGAATAGACCAAGTTCAACTGAGATGTACTTTATCAGTTCCTGCTACCTGAATGAGTGATAAATCATTATATGTTATAACAATCATATGAGTTATGTAAATTCAGAAGTCATATAAATAAATTTCTACATTTTATCGTTGCTAACAAGCAACACAATGTATATGGCCCCCAAAACATCACACTAAATAACCGGTATAGACAAACCTGGGATCTCTCCAGATGCTATGAAAATGGAAATTTGGGATAAGAAGTGTTGCATTGAGATAGCCAGCCACAGCAACTGCATTGCATATCTACAAGCATACATTACCATTGTGTTAAGAACAAATTGAACACACTATTCAACATTGGAGGGGAATAGAGGGAAAGATAAAAGGAGCTGTGATATATAAATATGACATGAGCAAAAGCAAGGAATCAAACCAACCGATGTCCTCTGCTGGTTCAGGCCACCATTCGCCTCAACATATATGTAACCATTTGATTCAGGTAAACCTACAGTCATTAAACAACCACAACACAGTTTGATAAACATAGAAGACAACCAAGATTACAATACAATTGGAATAAATTTAGGAAAACACAAAGGAAAAGGGAGGATGAAAGTATAGTGATGTTTTCACAGTGACAGGAGACTATTTAACTGTAATGACTAATATAAGATTGCATCCAATGAGGCATTTTATGACAAACAATTCTTGATTAATAATAAATTATTAAGCATGATGCATCGGTAAATACTGAAGCAACATTACATGCAGTGGCTCCCAAGTGGGTCACCTCAGTAGCTAGAATTCAGGATTCATAAGTAAATTGTATTTGCTTTAGGAGATACAAGGGCTACCCCAACTGTAGCTTCAGGCCCAATAGCACGTGTCTCCCAAGGAATAGGAGTTGGAAAAACACTGGCTGCAGTAAAATGCCAGTTAGTCTGGATCATGCTGCAGGCAGTAACAGTAGAATGATGATCTTTGTAACAAAAGGTAATGCTAGTACTAGCACATATAGTAATGCAGAGATCATGCATATCATATGAAGAAAGTTTAAATGGTACCAGTGGAATTGCATTTGGAAATAGCGGAGTCATTAGCAACAAGTAGGAAGAAAGCAAAATTGTTGAACCAAATAAGATTGCTTTCAGTGATGATTGGGGTTTTTTACACAAACACAATTCAAGATCAACATTCATAAACAAGCGCATCTTTGTGGAGCTGTTCTGCTAGCAAGAAAAGTATTTCTCCCTTGTAGATTAAATATTCCAAGACTGCCTCAGATCTTAGGAAATAACTTGACCATAAATAAAGCTTTCCAAAAGTTCCATTCAGAGATTTTTAATGATTTTTATAAGAAAAAAATTCAGCCATTAACTTTCAGCCAAACATTCTGAAATCTTAAATTTGCTGAATGCATATTAGCAAATACAAGCTATGACAGTGACAATCAATCAGAACAAACTGGCATTATGAATTGTCACAATCATCCTTGAAAGGAGGAGTGTTCCTTAATGGCTAACCTCAATAAATAGAAGCAAGGGGGAATTACAATCCACTTGCATAAATATTCTAAGTACTCAATAAATAGGTAGCATCACAAGATTTGCATTCATTGTTATAATGAATATTGTTTGTTGTTGCAATTTCTTTGATAACCAGACAACTGCAATTGACATCAGGCAAAAGCAGAAAAGAAACTTGATGGGAATTGCATGCAATAATGTTACAGGACAAAAGCTCAACAACGCCTCTAGAGCATCTAGTTAGGTCTAGCACAGCTGCAATTTTGTGACCGTGATTGCTAAAATCCAAGAATGGTTCATGGCGAAGACACACTGCGGCAATAAAAATTAAATGCCCAAACCCAAAAGTAAAGCCAAGCGTCACATCTACTAAAGCCATATATATTGACTTTACTACATGTTAACAACTAGTTGATTAAGATATTACCAAAAAAATCCATATGAAGCAAAAAGGAAAAAAAAATATAATAATCTTGTCAGCATAATTCATACCTCCCAAAGACTTGTTGACACGTGATCTCCACTCACTACTTTTATATGAATTTTTCCATATTGTTGATAGCTACAAAGAATTTCATTGCTTACATCAGAACTAAGTAACTTAAAAAAAAAAAAAATACATAAATCATCTTTAAGCATAAAAGCTGATGCAACTATTGACAAATTGCACAACCAAGAGTAAGGCAAGTTGAGGGTTAATACTACATAAAACAGAAATAATCTCCAAAATCAGTTATGGAATAGAGAGAATACAAAACCATAACTGTTTCACTGAGTATTTAGTTTCAGGTCAGCAAAAGGATGTAAACCCCTAAGGATACATGCATTGCTCTGCAAATGATATTGGCACTATGTACTATTACGAGTAAAGAAAATTCAAAAAATAAATAGACGCTCCAATGCATTAAAACTGAAGAATATAAACTATGTTCAGTACCAAAAGTTAAATATCTTTAAGAAAATTCTAAGAAGTGCTTTCTTCACTATGCACAAAATTAAAAAGAGAAGTCATAGTTTAAGCTAACCAGTAACAGGTGGCATTCTTGTTTCAGCATAACCAATTACATCCAAATCCTAGCCACTAGTTTCAACGTTCACAATGAAGTTAAATGTTTTTCTTCACATGTCAGCAATTCTGCTGACCACCACAAACCAAACAAAGTTGCTAAGATTGCTAACTATAAGGAGGTGGAGGATGCATCTCATTTGCCAGCAAATTACTGTTGCGATAGTCACAATCAAATGGAAAAACTATTAGGTATCAAACATTCCATCTAGCGATATGAAGCCGTCTCATTAAATGATAACTAAAGCTAAACTCGCAAGCAGTGGCAGATCCATGTTGGGGCCCAAGGCCCCCCAAGAATTTTTTTTTTTTTCCAAAGGGACTAAAAAAAAAAAAATCAAGGCAATATTACTTGAGGGCCAAGGGGGCCTGGGCAGCTGGCCCCTGCCAAATTTTTTTAAAAAACCTCTCATGTATCATATAAGCTCAAGGACTAGGAGCCCATTAACCTTTCATCTATATAAAGCACAATATATAGTTATAAAGTCAAGTCCAAATAAAGAATAGAAACAAAAACTAAAAATAAAGTAAGTAATTTCACAAATCACTCTGTAATTTTAAAAGATTTTGTCACTCAAGTAAATATTGAATTAGACTCTCTAATGGATTTTGTCATGTGTTGTAAAGGGTTTTCATGCATATGATCTATTTTGTGTTCTGTAATATCTTAATTTGGTGTTAATTACCATAATTAAATTCATTTTTTATGCAAGTTAGTTCCCCATTTTTTTTATGTTTAATTCCTATAAAACAATGAATTATTACTTAAATCTTAGTTCAATTTCTCTATTTTGTGTTACCTAAATCTCTATTTCACACTAAATTTGTCCTTATTATCTTTTCATAATTTTTGACACTTTTATATTAGTGTTGTCAGGTAAAGTAATAGCCACCATTTCGTTATTTTATAATCTTTGCTAGAACCTAGATTTTAGAGTAAGACCGAAGAATATATTGGCCTTAGTTAGATAAGAATAAATAAGTTAGTGTTGAATGATGAGCTTCATTATCATTTAATCATGTTTTTCAATTTTAATGCCAAAATTACATTTTTCTTTCGCTCTTTTTAGTGATTTTTTATATATAAATGGGAATTAAATAAACATCGATTTAAATTCTTGATTATACAAACACATATTTAGTTAAAAGAAATTATACATAAATACATATTACTCAATTACTGGATTATTAATCTATATTGTATAATATTGCTGGACCTGGGAAGATATCTCTAGCCAAAGGCACAACTGTGCCACTCTGTTTCAATAGATTACACTAACCTTTTTTTATACAGCAAACCTTGGCAGAAAAGTAAAGTTCATATTAGCTTAAATAATAATTTGAGAATAAACCTATTATTTCAAATCCAGGAGAATGCTTTGTTTTATTTAAAGGATTCTTTTGTTCACGTTCAGGAGAATGCATAAACAATTATTTTGTTCATATTAGAAATCTTTGAGATTGAGAATGTATTAGAATTTAGGAGGTTTATATTAGCATAAACAATTATTTGAATGTCACTAAGAGAATGCTTTATTTTGTAATAGCATTGAATGTTATAAGAAAATTGAGAATACAATTTTCTTGAATTTTTTTTTTTGGGTAGGTTGAAAATATTTGTTAATGACGTATATATACATATTAGATATTTCTATTGCCATTTTTTCTTCTCAGGTTTCTATTGCTTTGTTGCCTATGTGACAATTTTTTTCTTCCTGCGGGATTAGTATCTTCACCGCCCCCTATCGCGAATTCCTGGATCCACCACTGCTCGAAATTTCGCATAGTTCCCCTCTAGTCCAGTCACTTGGTTCAGATTTGAATACGTTTAATTAATACCAAATGCCAAAGCCACAATCTCTGCAACAACCAGATGATCCCAATCTCCAAACTATCCCCAAAAATGAAACCCTCAAAATTGACAGCTAAGCAAGATCAAACTCACATCACCAATCCGCAAAGAAATTTCAGAAAGGTGCCCACAATTATATTAAAAAGGAAAGAAAACTGACCGCATCAGCAGAAGAATTATCAGCATCCATTTCGGCTCGGAGCTTCTGATAAAGCTGAGGACTCCGATAAACAGACCCGGGAGCAGGTTTATGCTTAATAACAGGAACGACATCAAACGACACCGTTCCCATATACAAAAGCATACCCGAGATGTAAATAAGAGGGGCAAAAAGAAAAATCCCCTGGCGGCGTAGGAGAACAGAAAGAAGAAGCCAAGCAAGGCGATGAGCAAGGGTCCGACCGGGAGGGTGGGACGGCGGAGTAAAACGCTTAGAGCGACTACTTCCGTGGCGATACCTGGGAGAACGAAGCGGCGATTGTGGCGGTGAAGGGGTGGTGTGGCCGCTGCTCGGTATCCTGTTGTATGCGTGCATTTAGTAGTAAAAAGCTTTTGGATCTCTGTGTCTGTTCTGACTTCCTCCGCTACGACGTCGTCATGCATATATTTAGTGTTAAACGTTTTATTGGATTGATTATAGTTTAGCGTGTTCCTCTCTCCCTCCCTCTCTGTGTCTTCCTGGGAGCTGTATGTAACGATTATAGCAGAGGCAGGAAAGAGATTCAGAGAGAGAGGAAAAGAAAGAAAGAAAGCACGTGTAGGTGCAGCGAATAGAAAAAGGAGGGTTGATGTTTGTTGTTTTGTTTTGCGGGTGGCGACAGCGAGTCATTCGGGTTGGAACTTCGGAGTCGTGGGGAAGGAAAGAATATTATTTTATTAAATTATAAATAAGTATATCATAATATTTTGGGAATAACTTGCATATGTCATCCTCATTTGTGTTTTTGTTAATCATATTCAAATTTAAATATTTTTCTATCAATTTTTATTTAATTTTAATTCAAATTTAAATTTATACCTATGTATTTAAAATATCAATAAATTAATATCATTAGAATTCATAAATTTTATTAATTAAAAAATATTAATTAATCTATAAATTAATAATTTATTAATTTAAAAATAAATATTTATAATTCAATAAATATATATTTAATCAACTTAAAACTCATTGTATTTTATCAATTTTATAATTAATTTAATATGAATTAATTGAATTAAATAAAAAATATATGAATAATTAAATACGAATTAATTAAAATGAAACAAAATAATATGTAATTAATTAAATATTAATAAATTGAAATATAATAAAAAAAATATGTGATCAATTGAATATGAATCAAATGAATTAAAAATATATATGTCATATTTTTATAAAATATATATCATAATCTATTATATGTATATTATTGATCAATTATTAATTTATAATATGAATAAGATCATATAATATATTGTTGATCAATTATTAATTTATAATATGAATAAAATCATATAATTATATAAGACTTTTCAGAAAAATATTATTTTATTAATTTATTAAAATTATTAATTTAATATATTAATTCAAATCAAGATCGTAAAAATTATTATTAATAAAAATTATTAATTTATCGAATATTAATTTATAAATTTTTTACTGTAATTTTAATATTATTTATTAACATGTAAAGAGTTCAATTATAAAATAAAGTCAATTCAGATATTTTATTTTTACTATATAGTATTTGAGAAATGATTTAAATTTTAGTTAATTTAAAAAGTTTAAAATTGAAATTTTTCAAACGATAATTATTTGATTACTTAATAGCTATCATTCAAAAATAATCAAATAAATTTAATATAATTATTAAAAATTAAATTTATTTTTTTTCAAACATTCAATTTATACTGATTGATTCAATTAAAAAAATTCATTTGAGTTCAATAAAATTTAATTTTATATTGTTCAATAAATATATTCAGACATATATGTATATAATCTAACAAACTTTTAAATTAGCAATCTTTCAAGATATATAAAAAAAAAATGAACATAACTAATCTGAATTATAAAAAAATTGAATTTGATCTCTAAAACATATGAAATATAAAAGGCATCTTTTTTTAGTGTTTTCATGTTTGGTTTGAAACAATTACAGCACGAGATAATTTAATTACATTTTAAATATCCATTTAAATTAGACTTCTTAATTTGTATCAAAACTCAGGATCTCAATTCTCAACTATATATACCTAATTTCCACCTTAAAAAAATTTATAGGACATAGAAGACAATGATATATAGTAGTATGATTTTTTTATAAAATAATATTGACATTAAAATTATTTTATAAATTTAAATATTAATTTCTAATCTAATAAATAAATAAACACTTTTAATGGAAGTAATTGTATGTTAGTAATACCCAATAAAAAATTTGAATTTAAATCATAAAGGAAACGGAGCACGTGCTGCGTTGAGGAGTGATGGGCTGCCCCTCTGATTCCGAACACAGATTCAGAATTTCAGATTTCTTTTTTCTGGGATTTTCCGCCGAGCCATCACTGCTTGTCTACAAAAGTGTCCATAAGACCGGTTGTTTTGTTTGGTAGATTTTGAAATACAATTCAAGTTAAATAGTATTTTAAAATTTTAAATATTTATTTTTAAATAATTAAATAAAATTTCTTGTTAATAATTTATAAAAATATTAAGACAAGTCCACAAACACATTGAAAGTGCTTCAATGGATATTCTTTTAGAAATAGCCTCATATAAATGTTAGAATTTATAAAGTTTTAAAATGTTAATTTTAAAAGTTAGTTTATTAAAATTGATGAGTCAATTATATATATATTTATTTAATATTTTATATTTAATATATATAGGATATATATTTTGACATTATTTTCAAATGATAATTAAAATAAGATAATTTATAATTAAATGTAATTAATACTTATAAATTTAAGATGAAAATTGGATGAGAATTGAAAGATTAATATGGACTAAAAATAAATAAATACCTATCACAAAATGAAATTTATCACGGATAAAATTATAAGTTCAATTCGAACAAAAAATAATTAAATAAAATCTATCATAAGTAAAATTAAAAAATCAAAACGAATGAATAAATAATTGAAAAAATTTATAATATATTGAAAATTGAAAGAGAAATTAAAATCTCAATTTAAATTATAATTTAATAAAAATTTTAAATTATTTTTTCACTCCAATATTATTCTAAAAATATTAAAATTTATGTAATATTAAAAATATTAATTTTAAAAATTAATTTATTAATATTGAAGAGTCAATTATATATTATATTTATTTAATATATTATATTTAATCCATACGACATCCACTTATTAACAAAACCTTGATACACATTTCACTCCATCATTGGCTGATCAATTGAAAAATGTTCTACCCTAAAATCATTGTACCCGTTAGACTAGTAGTTTATTCATTTACATTTTTGTAGGTTGATTGATAACAATGAGATTTTTTTTGCTGACAATAGGACATGGAAATCTTACACAGACCCAAAATCCAGCCTTTTTTCCAGTGATGAATGGACCCTCCTCAAATTCAACGAGATTTTAGCCTTTCATTTACCTTCCCAGTACATTTATCTTGCTTCCTCCTGTCAGCTACAAGAACTCCATTGTTCATTGAACTGGTGAACTGTAGCTGCATAAGACCACTATACGCCAACATTCATTTCCAAGTCATGCAAGCAAGTTAATTATATCTATAACAATTTCAGTAGTAAAAATTTAAGATTGTAATTGAAAGGTTTCATATTTAAATTGTAGTTAATTAGATTAAACATTTTAGTAGTAAAGATATAGAATTGTAATCCGAGGGTTTCAAACTCAAATCCCACTTGTCTTGTTTTGGAATGGAATATATTTCCAATTGTGTAGATCATGGAATTGCCAAAAAGGAAAAATTACTATCGGACTTAAAATCTCGAGCAATACCAGTAAATCACAGGTCACTGCCAGGGCAGGAACTTGCCCACCGTGTCCATTGCCAATTCTAAGACACAAAAAAGGGCAAAGGCGAGAAGAATCAGTAAAATTGGACTTGCCACTTTCAGCTTGGTTACGGTCTTTCAGCTTGGTTATGGTCCCCTAAACTTTTAGTTTGGTTAGGAAGAAATTGACGACTCCAATTTAGACAAAGAGGGAGATAAAAAACAAATTAATGTAATCCGTGAATAGATACGTGAATAGATATTTGAGTATGGGAATATCCATAACTTATTATATATAGCTTTTGAGTTAATGTAATTAGACTGGCACAATAAAAAAAATATTGTCTTATATAAATTTTTAATTTAGTTATAATTATATTTTAATCGATTCGATCTTGATCAAATTTATTTTTACTGATTTTTTAACTTGGCGGATTTTAAAAACATTGCTTATAATAGACAATTAATTGTAGCAAACATTGTCCAAGTTCTTTATCTTACCAGTTTGCACTGAGGTCAAATTTGGGGCGAGGTCGAAAGTACCTCAATCTGTGGCGAGTGAGGATTTTCTGTCAGGTTAGGAATAGGGCGGAGAGTGAGGATTTTCTGTCAGGTTAGGAATAGGGCGGAGATTTTACAGCCGAGTTTATGTAATTACTCGAGACAAAGGTAGGTGACGAGTCTAATTTATGCTCGAGTAAGAGCTTGAAAAGGTTTGAAACTGATATAAAATAAAATTATGATTTTAACTTTGGATAAAATTAAAATGAAATTATTGAAATTTTTTTAATTTTTTTTAACTCGTCATTTTTATTCATTTTGATCAAAATTAAAAAAAAAAAAATTAATCCGCTCGAATTAAAAAAATTAATCCGATTCAATCAATTTCCTCATTAATTAGCCGATTCAACGATTTTTTAATCAATTTTTGGAGGACGAATAAATAAAAACTGACTTGACATATTCTTAATTTGATTTCTAATTTTTCTAATTCGATCGGCAGATCCGATTTAATTTTGACAATCATGATTATAAGAATAGCTCAAAAAAAAAAAAAATCCAAATGGGCTTGAATGCTACAAATGACTTATGGATCAAGGTAGTTTCAGAATTTATAAATATATTTAAATTTATATATTTAGCATTGACTCTAAAAAATTAATCGAAAGTCCTTCAATTGCCTGCCTTGATTTTTGTTTTTCCTTTTTCCCCCCCACAATCAGAGGGAGTGCAACAGTTAAAAGCCACTCTCTAGCTTTAGAACTCGCCCAAAAAAAAATAATAAAAAAAAGGATGAAAATAATATGATACAGACAAAGAGGAAATGCAAAATGACACAGCTAAGAGCAATAACAAGTGGGATTAAGCTTTCTAGACTGCAAGCACAATCATTAAGAAACTTAATTTCAGCATTCATGAAGTTATTCAAAATTTAATAGTATCATCTAGCATCAATTATGGTTTGTCATTATTTCTTACATGCTAATGCCATTGTAGACTGATAATCCATATGTCTGCTAGTTTATAATGTCAATAATTCAAATCCTATCAACTCCATTATAAACAATAATTAATTCATACGTTACACGAATGCCAAAAAAATTAGAAGAAAATAAACAAACCAACCAACATATTAGCTAGATAAATAGCTCTAGCACTCTTGAATTTTTTTCATGCAACTCTAAATAAAACACTTCGGGTATTCATTATACCAACAATTGGGATGGCAACCGGATTCTCCATCCCCGTCCCCCTTAACAGTGGAAGACTCCTCTCCCCCACAGGAACCGAACCGGGTAGAACACTCTCTTGTTCAATCTCAATTATAGCCAGTGAAAAATCAAATATTAATGTATTACATACCAAAATATTCGTTTCATAACTATACAAACCATATAGATATTAATATTCCTATAAAACGTAATAAATATAAGTATAAATAATGCATATATACAGTTTGGATCCCCACGGAGACAAGGCAGGAGGTGCATTCCCTATTCCTGTCCCTGTCCCAAACCAATGGACCATAATGATAATTTCACCTTCAGAAGATATGTATAGTAAAACTTGTAGAACATTAGTAACATATGTAATAACATAAAATACAAAATCGATTATAGTTGAAACAATTCTGAACGGAAACCCCTATGAACTAATCACATATCTAGAAGCCACCAATTTGTTTCTAAAATAGAAAATGCCAAATCACAGTGCCTAAACTTGAAGTCCAGAGAGCATATCATGTTTCCTCAATGGAGTTGTACCCTTGTAACATTTATTCCTGCCTACTAAATAAATCCATATTATCTAAGTATCTATCTTTTGATTATTTCAAATACTATATTATATTCTACCAGGAATGAAGTAAGAAAATTA
Source organism: Aleurites moluccanus (assembly GCA_948193065.1). Lineage (NCBI taxonomy): Eukaryota > Viridiplantae > Streptophyta > Magnoliopsida > Malpighiales > Euphorbiaceae > Aleurites > Aleurites moluccanus. The sequence continues at coordinate 89,279 of CANXYC010495108.1, forward strand.
ATTATAAATGGACTGAAAATTAAAATTTTTAGGCCAAGTGAAAATTAATCCTTCTCTGTTAAGGGAAGGATGAATATAAGAGGTACAAAGAACCACAAGAATAGAGAAGGCAAAACAATTGAGAACATTAGTAACATATATCTGCTAGTAACAAGAGCAGAGAAGGCAAATTGAACTTGGGTGGATTAAGTGAAAATCTTTCTATAAGAAAATGGGATTTTTCTATAAAAATTACCAGAAGATATGGCAGAATTAAATGGATGAATAAACACCCGCACTGACAACAACAGTAACAAAACTTATACATATAGAAGTATAGAAACCATACTCCGTGGCCACATGAATGACTTAAACTTTGAGCTCAAATTATAGTCCAAAATTATGCATCGCATATGCTTTAGTGAAAACCAAATTTTAGTCTAATAAAAGGAAGAAAACCAAGAACAATGAAAAAGAAACAAGAGAATGAAAGATAATTCCAGTTCTCATATTCAAAGGAGACTACAAAATCAGTTCACATAAAAGTTATCAATATTTGGTAAGTTACATCCATGGGATCCAACAACAAAATCATTAACCTGACATAACAATCGAAAAACAAAAATCCATTCAGCCAATCTATTACTCATGTAGAATGCCCAAGATGTCCTCATCCCTATACAAATAAAACCTGTACAAAACCCACCAAAAAAAACCCAATATTAAACAGAAAATAAACATTTATGAAAATCAACAAATGAGAGTAAAGTTACAAAGCACGTACTCTTTTTCCCCGAGTTTCACTTGGGAACCTCCATATTCAGGCAAAAGCACAGTGTCTCCTTCATTCACAGATGGAGGGATAGTTTTCCCTTCACTGCTCCTCAATCCAGGACCAACAGAAATCACCTTACCCGAGTTCAACTGTTTGGACCAGCATAATCACAATCATCAGTAATTCAGGTCCAGATGTATGAAAAACGCAAAACCCAAAACCCAAATACAAATCTCAAAATCCAAGCAAATACCTTAGTGGATGACTCAGGGAGGAGAATCCCAGCGGTGGTTTTGGAAGGAGGAATGATCTTCTCCACCAGCACGCGGTTAAGAGTTGGAATCAAACGCTTAGCCATTATAGTAAATTCACAGACCTACGCACTGAAATTTTGAGAATTGTCGTCTGATAAGCGAAAGAGATGGTGTGGATCCGTCTCCTTAAAAATGAGAGGACTGAAGTGCGAAATGAGACGGGTGCTGCAAGGATCAAGTTGCTCTAGAGGAAAATAGAAGGTTCTAGGTCCTAGGGTTTTAGCAAGGGTTTTAGTTAGAGAACCTATGGTTCCATAAAAGGACATTTGGGCCATGAGGCGCCTGGCCCAATATAGAGATACACGAAAAAAGCAAGGCCCAGTAACATCAAAATGCTTTAAAGATTTTTAAAAAGAAAAATTATACAAATATACGATTTTTTAATTTTTTTTTTCATTTTTATGATTTTTTTTCTTTCACTTTTATTTTTTTTATGCATATTTTAGTATATATTTGATATATTTAATATATATTTAGCATATATTTAATATATTTTTGATATATGTATATATTTTTTAAAAAATATTTTTAAATATATAATATTTCTAAAAAAATATTATTATAACAGTAAAAATAAAATTTATTCTTATTTTTTTAGTATTTTTATAAAAATCTCTTTTAAAAACCTTATTTTGTATTTAGAATGATGTTATAGTTGGATTTGGTTAATTTATAGTATTGTCTTTTTTTTTTATCACAAGTAAATTTTTTTGGAAGGAAAATAATATATTCATTGTGTAGTAAATAACACATGCCTGAGATGATAATTATATAAAACAAAATAGTCATTAATGGATATGATGATCGTTAAACATAAACTGTAATTGTGCTAAAGGTGAGAGGGTTAAATCGTAAATGGTGTTATGCTAACTGGGACCGTCACAATATAGTGGCAGTAGGAGTTGATGTGGAATTGAAATGATGATGGTGAGGGGTGATGAGGGTAATTATATAGTAAAATGATAATAATGATAACCCTGATCAAATGACAAATGGTTTACAAATCAAAAAACTAGTACAAAATTATATTTTTATATCTAGAAATATATTACTATTATTATTTCAGTAAACTACACATTTATAATTAAGATTTTTAATTACTCGTCAATTAATAATCATTGACTAATTCTTAGTTATCATCAGTAATTGTTAAACTTTTGTCCCTCTACTAGTGTTTCACTAAAGAAAACATCATATTAATTTTAAATTGATAAAATTTTGTGTTGTTTCCATTTTGTTGATGATTTGGTTCGTCAACTTAGCTTTGGTTCATCAACTTAACTTATCTTATTTTAAGTTATATTGTTATGGATATCTATGTGTTAAATGGACTCAAAACGTAAGCGGCAGAATTCGAACCTGCGCGGGCAGAGCCCACATGATTTCTAGTCATGCCCGATAACCACTCCGGCACGCCCACATGGTGATTTTGTTTGCCCAATAATTATATTTAATATGATATTTACATATGGACTTTATTTTTGACGACATGACTAGAGAGAGAAGAGAGGATCGGCTTTTTTCTTTTAATTTTCTTTTCGTGCATTTATTTTTGTTCCACTCGGCTTGCAAGAGGACGCTTCCACTCTCTTGTTTTCCTTCTTTACCTTTTGCTCTCTTGTACTATTGTACTAATGATGACTTAATTTTTAAAAATTTTTTTATTATATTATAATTTAATTTTTAAAATTTAATAAAATTATTTAAAAAATTAATTTTTAATCCATAATAAATTATTATTTAATACTATTTTTCTTCATTTTCTTTATAATTTTTCTCTATTTTCTTTTTTTTACATTTTTAAATAAATTTATTTCATTTTCAATAACATTATTTCCTAAAAATTTTAGATATGTGAAGGAATATTCTACCATCTTTAAATTTTTTATCTGTTTATGCATACATTGACGTTCCATAAAATTTTTCTAGGGGACAAAAATTTTGATCATATTGACAAGAAATTCACAAAATATTCACAAAAAATGTAAACATATAACCAAAAATTTTGAAATCAACATGTCTCTTAAGGAAAGAACTACATCAACAAAACAATCATTAATAATTGAAGTATCAACAACAAATTCAAACTCAAATAGCACAAATAGTAATCATCAAGAGCTTGAAACCCCAAAATCCCCAATAAAAATATCACCTACTCTTTCATAAAAAGCAATCTCACAAACCCTAATAAGAACAGCATAACGAATTAAAAAAAAAAATCCTTATTAAAAATAAGTAATGACTTAAAAATTATAATCTTAATTTTAATCCTTAAAATTAATTTGAAACTCTAATTTAAAAACTCCAATTTAAAACCCTAACTAATAAAGTCGCCTAACTCAATACAAAATAAAATTAAAAATTAAAGATTTTAGAGCATTGTAAATAAAAAAATTCAGTTCTGTAATTTTTATCTGAGATGTATTTCTTTAAATTTAACAACAACACAAAATAATAAAATTTTAAAAAATAAGAGTAAGAAAGAAAGAAATGATAAATATAATAAGAAAACAAAGAAGAAGAGAAAATGAATGAAATAAGAATTAGAAATATACTGGCAAAAAGGAAAAGAAAGAAAGATAAACAATTGAAGAATTAGAAATATAATAGCAAAAGGAAAAGAAAGAAAGAGGACAGTTGATTGAGACACTTTAAGGTAGGCGAAAAGAGAAATAATAAAAATCAAGGAGGGCGAGATTTGAACTTATGCCCACAATCCTTTTTGTACTAATGACTAATAATCAAACCACTTGATAGCAAAATAATAGGCTAATAATTTTTATTTAAATTTCATGAGTGTGCCCGGTCCTCCTTGGACCTTCATGGCCCGTCCCTATATGCACACTTTAAAAAATATAACCAGGTTAGGGCGTATTTTTTTTTATGAGATAAAATAAACTCAACAACAATAAAATTAAAACTTCAAGTAATATTTTAATACCAATTATTTTGCAAGTAAGACTTGCTTTCTATTTTGATTGATTAAGACATGATTTTTAGGATAATATCATAAAAATATATTTGTTATTTAAAAAAAAATATGTAGCTCCAAAATTCCAATTTAAAATATTTATTTTTAATTTACTGTGAAAATAAATATTTGTTATGAATCGATGTCATGAACTTGCAAATATTTATCTAATTATTTTTATAATTAGAGACATTCGTATCAATACATATATTTTTAAATATATATAATTACCAATGGAATATAATTTTTTCTACATTTTAGGAATTCAACAATTTATCTTTTTTAAATTTTTAACATTTTTATATGAATTAAATATTGAAAAATAACATGAATAAATTTTTAATATTGAAACATAACAATAATAAATATTTATGTAATTTCCACAATCAAATGCTTTTCGAAACTCCAAAGCTCTCTCCCCGCTCGCCTTCACATTCTTGTGTGTGCCTAAATTTGGGTTGTTACCGATAATTTTGGCTGGTGACAGCCCAAAAACTTATATTAGTTAGACAAGTCCATTTTTTTTTCTATTTTTTTTTTCTTTCTTCTTGGTCTTGATCTCCTTTTATTTTTCCTCAATGTTCTTTGTTATCCTTAGATGGAGTTTTTATGCTTCATAGTGGAGAGTTTTTTTTTTTTTTTTTACTTATATAGAAGATGATCTCAGTTCTATATTGATTTTAGCTTGGTCTATTCAGTGACCAATAAACTTTTCAGACAGCTTTTTATTTGCTCAACTTATTTGATATTTAAATGAATTTAGTATTAATTATTTTTATAACTCTTTAAATGTATTTTAATGACATCAATTATCAATATAATTTATCTAAATTTTAATTCGATTTAAATTCAAAATTTAAATTTTTATCGAATCATTATCTGTCGTAATATTTTAAATGGGTGTTATGATTTTATTTTTTTTATAGATTTAATTTAATTATTCATATTCAAATTTTGTGATATAAAAATATATGGTTATAATTTATTATTTTTATTATCCTCATGTACTTTTTCTTTTAATTAGTAATATAATTTTTATATTTTCTCGAAAAATGCTTTCTGAAAGAATATATTTTTATCTTTTACACCACACAATACTAAATTTTCATTTGCAAAACATATAAAAATTGATTATGATGGTAATAATCTTATAGAAGGCACTAAATGTTACTTGATATTCTATCAATATTTCAAATCTCAAGTTTAATTTTGTCTTTATACTGATCATACTTTAGCATACCCCACATGAAGGGAAAAATCATCATATGGCCCCCACCGCCCACCACCATGTTTGAAGAAAATCCCCTCCCTTAAATTTTGCTAACAATTTTATTTTATCAATTTTTATATTTAAAAATATATAATTAATGAAATTTTAATTTTTTGATTATATAAAAAAATTTATTTTTATAAAAATGAAATCATAAAAAATAAAAATTTAGTTTAAATTAATTTTATACATAAATTATATTATTAATTTAATAAAAATTTAATTAAATTGAATTTTTACACGCAAGTTATTTCAAAGGCGGCCTTATTGAGAGTTTGTTTGTTCATAATTCTTTTGACTTTTTGGAAGATGAATTTTCTTTTTATTTTCCACTATTATTCGGATATATTAACCAATTTTTCTAATGAATGTATTTAAAATATTTGTTAAAAATTAAAAATTGATATAATATTAAATAAAAAATTTTAAAATATAATAAATAAATAAAAATGAGATTCTAATATAATATTTATGATGATAATAATTATAATAAAAAAATAATTATATAAAATTTTTTTCATTCAATTTATTTTTATATTAATTTATTTATATTTATTTATTATATTATTATATTTTATTTAAAATAACTGCTTTAATAAGTGTATCTATGACATTTGTTAAAAAATTTACATATTGAAAGTAAAAAAAAAAAGGGAAAAAAAAAACTTGGACCAAATTTAAAGCCAAAATAAATTATTTAACTAATATTTTCCATTTTCTCCTGATGATGATGCTAATTAATGTGCATCAAAGATGCTTCTTCCGCTTCTTTGCTCTCTCTATTTCTTTACATTGTTATATATAAATATATATAGTGAAAGTCAACTCCTTCTCTCGCCCACTACTTTTTGTTGCGCATTGTCAGTTAGTGCTTTTTTCTTAAAATTTATTCTCCTCCTTCAGGTACTGGCCATCGTCTGTACTCCGCACCCTTCCTTTTTCTAATGGTTATTATTTGATGAGAGCATCCTCACTGACTTATCATGTGACATTATCATTTCCATCGCCATCTTGATCAAATTTTATTTCACTTGAATCAAATAATTTCATCCTAAAGTTTTACTCCACTAAATCGAATAAAATTTTCCAAGAAGCAATAAAATGTTTTATTTAAAAAATAATAAATTTCGTAACACTTTTGTTTGAAATAATAATTTAATGTCATTTAAGTTTAAATTATTAGCTTTTTCACTTTTTTTAAAAAATTTTCACTTATTTAATATAAAAAAATGATAATAAATTTTGAGTTTAAATTATGATAAAAAAATTTACAAATTAAATTTAAATTATTAAATAATCTTTTTTTATTCTATTTAATTTTTATATTTTTATTTTTTTCTATTTAATTTATCATAAACTTGCTTCTAGACTTGACTACGTATATAAATTTATAAAAAAAATATGAATTGAATAAGTTAAAATTTTAAAATATTTAATATCTTTCAAATCTATTAAGTGTCTGCCCATGAATAATAATAAAAAAATCACAAATAAAACTAGCAAATTGACTAAAAAAATAATTTTTTATATAAAATATTTAAATATTTTACTATATAAATTATTTTATATAGTTTTTATGTAAATTATTTAAATTAAATTAAAAAACTAATTTTCCTTACAAATATTTTATTTTAACAGAAATCAATTAATAATTTGACTATAATTCAGAAAAAAATAACGTACAGGTTCATGTTGGCTCGTGCTAACCCAGAAAAAAATTTATTAAATTGTAGAAAATTTTCAACTCAAATTTAACTTTTTATACAAAATTCATTTTCGATCAAATCAAAATTAAATTTTTCTTCACCTATGCTATAATTTTATAAAAAATACATATTTTTCTTATGTTTTAGTTTGTGAGTAGATATATTATATTGAAGAGTTGACTTAAAAAAGGAGAATTTTGTTTGGGGATGTGTAAAAAAAAAAAAAGTAAAAGTAAAAACAGATCCTAAAACAAAGAGAGAGCGCAGCATAAGAACGCAAGTTATAGTTCCACCACACCATTCCCAAATGCAGATGATAAATTAATTAAATGCTGCCACTAGAAAGACCCGAAGGGCGAAGGTAGGGTGCGCAGGGTAATAGACGCAAAATTCTCAAACACCCCACTGGCACTGCCTTTTTTAGTTCACCATTTTTTTTATTATAATACTATTTTATATACCCTGTATTCTGTACATATAATATAACAAAAAAAAAAGAGTCAGCAATTTGTCATGGTCAGCGTCACTCATTCCCATAAAACAACTTTTCTCTCTCTCTCTCTCTCTCTCTCTTAGCTCCGCTCTCTCTCTCCCCCTTGTAACCGGAGATACATATATAGTAAGTCACACCCATAGATACATAACTATCAAAGCATTTACTCTCTGTATATATACTTTTATCTTCTCTTCAATCATCTTTCTGTTTCTGTTTGGTTGTGAGAATCAAGGAGGCTCTGCAACCAAATGGATGGTCTGCCCGCTGGTTATCGCCCCAACGTTGGCGTCTGTCTCATCAACTCTGATAATCAGGTGCCACTATTCTCTTTCTCTTATATATTTTTGTGTCGAATGGTGAATTTGTATTTAGGAAATTGGATTGAACATTAATTAAGAATTTTGAACAAATTTTCCTGGAAAAGGAATTTCGAAAGTTTGATCTGATTAATTGATTTATATAAGTAATCAGTTGGTGGTTTTTGTATTGTGCTTAAAATTAATTATTATTGAATCTTGAATATTCCAGAGCAGACTAGTTGTTACTTGCAAGCATCCAAAATCTGGAGTAGAACACGGCCATTAAATTACAGATTATCATTTTTGCGCCGGACTAATCTATAGATAGACGTGGTCAAAGTTTGACTATATCAGCTAAAAACGATTCGATTGATTTTGTATCAAAATTAAGTTATATTTTATAGTAAGTGCCAGTGAACTGGATCATTTTCTCCTGCCCACAAGCTGGATGATATTTTAGAATTTTGATAATCTTGATGATCAGGCCTTGTTGCATTTTCAGTTTAAAAAAGGAAAAAGAAGTGCATATTGGTGTTGAAAATTGGCTGATGGAGCTACCAGATGTCACTTCTGTTGCATATTAAATGCTCATAATTGTAATTCGGAAGTGGATCTATGGTTAATTATACTAAACCTTTTCTTTAATTGATGAGCTATATATATGATAGGGTATTTTCCTTAAATTTTCACTTCTACTGGTTCTGTAGGATTTGAACCTATGTCCTCTATTGAAATTCCCATTCGTAACTATTAATTGTCAGTTGGATATACAAAACTAGCGCCACAACACTTGTGTAAGTAGCAATCATGTATGGTTATGTTTCTTATTGCTTAATAAGTGAGTTGTCACGATTCAAGGAATTGAATATTGATTTAAATCCTTATTGTGTCCAGCATACGATTAAAGAAGATATTGAGAGATCTCATTTTTTTTTTTTTTTTTCGTCTTCTCCCTTACAAGGTAGGGGAGTCAGGATTTAAACTCTAGCACTATGCCATTGCGCACACACATGACCATTTTCTGTCATTCCGGTTCTTTTTTCTCATTTAGTATTTCCTCCTGTCTTGTATCTTTTTATGCGTCACATCACTTATGAAAAATCATCAAAACACTTTTGTTGCCGTATAAAGAGGTGCATGGGACAGGAGATGAGATATCAAACGAGACAGAGGATTCGTATTGATTTTCTGCTAGCCCAGTAGCATGAATGTTAAAATATTTAGTTAACACAACTTTTTGTGTGAGCTTCTAGTAAATTTTTATGGTGTCTTGGAATCATAGGCTTACTTTAGGTTGTGTGGAACCATGAACCAACAACGTTTCTAAGTCAATTTGAAATTTGTTGTTAGCAATTTATCTGATTGATGAAAAGATAATAAGACAAAGGTTTCTATGGTTAGAATATTGAAAGTTTCCGCTCTTCTCATTTCGTTTTTGGCACATATCCTGCACTTCTGACTTCTGAAAGTTTTCCATGATTCATGGATGAGGAAGGAGATAAGGAAGCAGAATTATAATATTTAATTCAGTTTCTCTACAACTCACTCTCTATTCATTTTAGGTTTGCACATTCTATCTGAAGAAATGATAACAATATGATTTACTTGCAGATTTTTGTGGCTTCTAGATTGAATGTGCCAGGAGCATGGCAGATGCCTCAGGTGGTACCATATTGGATTTTGTTTTTTCTTTAAACTTAATTATCATCTTTAAAATTGCTTCTAGAAGAACGATGGCCAAGAAATGCAGAAAGATAATTCAAATTCAGATCCATTTTTGTTAATTGGTGAACCTGAACATCTACCTTTGTTACATAGAGGATAATTGTGTTTATGCTTGTGCTATTAACTAATTCATAATGCATCGTTATGGTTTGTCTGACAGATCAACCTGTTAATTTATGTTAGTTCCTAATTCTCTTATATGTAAATCTGCGTACCTAGACCTTTAAAGAGGAAGTTGTCAAAGTCTTGACAAATAAGACGGTTTGATTTGAGTTAGCAGGGTTCACTTAGGCTTTAGGCTAGTATTGCATTTAGATTTGGACAAGAAGAGTTCATATATATTTATCATAGAACTTCATTGTTTTGTATCTACATCATTCTAATGAAACTTCAGTTCTTTTGTATCTACATTATTCTCTCATTCTTAAATTTTTCTGCACCTTTTAGCTAAGCTTGTCCATTTTTGTGATTGCTTCTTAGGGAGGTATTGAAGATAATGAGGAGCCTAGATCTGCAGCCATCAGGGAATTGAGAGAAGAAACTGGGATCGCATCTGCTGAAATTATTGCTGAGGTCTGTAAATTATTTTTGCCCATGGAATGACTATATTTGTGCCCATCTCTAGATTTCCCTTCTTGATTACTATTAAAGATCTTAAAGCTCTAAACTCGGATTGCCAATCATTTATTTGTTTATTTTGTTGACTTATTGATAGGTACCAAATTGGTTAACGTATGACTTTCCTCCTGGTGTGAAGGCCAAAGTGAATCGTCTCTGGGGAGGTGAATGGCATGGGCAGGCACAGAAGTGGTGTGCCTCTCTCTCTCCCTCTCTCTATCATACACATACATGCACACATAAATTTCATAAAAGTAATGCTGCATTTTGTTTAACAGATTCTAATAATTATGTGTGTAGTATGCAATGTGACTGTACTGCTTTATGACCATGAATGCACCATATAGATCACCTGTCTTCTGTGCCATTTTTTCATCCCATTCTTCTGATGCTAATCTGATTCCTTGAATACTATTAAAAGGTGTTTTTCTTATTTCAGTTTGTGTCAATATTTAGCTTCATATAATAATCACTAATGCACATTCCTCGCATATGTTGAACCTCTAGGGACTGGCATTTGCTCTATTCACTAGGGAATGTTTTCTTGATTCCAACAAAGATTTACTGCAGATATAAAACTCATAAACTAACTGATGGTTGAATGTAGTTAATGGTAAAGAAACTTGTCTGGTTGATTTAAAAAATTAGGGAACAGTGTCTGGATAAATTTATGACTTATTGAAGTTACTTTTGAAGTTTGAATCAGTTTCATTAATCAAGTCAAGAAAGTAGGGAACATCATATTCTGATTCAACTAATATAAATCCATTCTCAGGGGGAAATTGAGCTTGTAGTTGATTTTGCTTGGTATGATATCTGTATCTAGTCTCAACTCCCAAGAAGAATGTCCGAGCAACATTTAAAATTTTAATCTTTGAGGATTTGAAGCTCAGATGATTTATGAATTATGATTCACTTAGCTGCCTTTTAGTCTCATCTTGATGAGTTTTGCTTCTTCATCCTTGTATTGTGCAAGAAAATAGTTGAGGACTTACAAAAATAGGCATAAAATCAGGAGCTACCAAACATCCATTAATAGAAATGCAACTATCATAGCTACTAGTTGACTTGTTGAAGAATAATTAAAAATTACAGGATTTATCATATTCTTATCAATTCCAGCACATAATTTGAGGGGTGAAACAATTGACAGGTTTCTTATGAGATTAACAAAAGATGAGAACGAGATAAACTTAGCAAATGGTGAAGCAGAACCAGAATTTGCAGAATGGAAATGGGCGAGTCCTGAAGAAGTTATCGAGCAGGTATGATGGGAAAAAAAAAAAAAAGCTCAAGATTGTTATAACAGTATGTATATTTTGAAGGCTTAATAAGACTTAGCAAGTAATTGATTGCAGGCAGCGGATTACAAGAGGCCAACCTATGAGGAAGTTATGAGAAACTTCAGGCCGGCCTTAGGAATTGCGGCTAAATGTAAATCATCCAAATGGTGAATGCTGTGGGTGTGCTTTTGTAGGTCTCTCCATGTTTCTTGTAATGAATCTGGGCTTAGTAGAACTTTTTCTGTAAATGGATTTGGCGTTTGAAATTTTAAATTTAGATGGTTGCTAAATTGTAATAAAAATATATGCAATCAATTTCCATGGTTTTTATGCTTTTCCGTTTGCACTCAACAGTTACAAAAGGTATTAAGCTTAAAAGGGCAAGAAAGAAAAATAAAATATAATAAGGGGATGGGTTTTGTGCTAGTTTGGGGCTAAATGCTTCTCATGCCTAATGATTCGGGTATTATTGGTGACTGAGAATAGTGATGGTGGGACATGTAGGTTTTACCATTTCTAACCATGTTTTATTGGTCCAATTTGGAAATTCAAATTTAATAAGAATTTATTCATTTTTTTTTTTACTTTTAGAAATAAACTCTTTAAAAATATATGAAAATCATGTTATTTTAGATTTGATTTTATAAAAAATTGGTCTAATTATATTGAATCTATGCTCAAATTACATAAATATTCTTTTGATTTATACTCTAGTCTATGGAGTTCTAATACTATTAGTTGTTTTTAAGCAAATAAGAGAAATAAAATGAATTTATTATTACTTTACATCCATTTGAAAATTTTCACTTTCCCATCACAGCTATTGGGAACAACGAGGGAAATAATCAGGGCAAACTTAAAATTATAATTTTAAAGGGTATAATTGAAAAATATTAAATTTTAATATATGTATATATATTTCATAATCATATAGACATATATATATAGTGTCAGATTAAATATTTTTGAAAATAAAAAATAAAAAAATATAATAATATTAATTAATTTGATGACAGTAGACCATTTAATAGATTATTGGAGGTACACAATAATCAAATAAAAAAGAAGTGGTAAGTTAGAAAAAGTGAAACAAAAATTGCAGTATATGGTGCGGATTTGCACCTGCAAAGCTGTTTACTTTAGCTAAAACAACTTCGTATATGGGCTTTTGGCAGAACAACGAAAAAAAGGTAAAGAAAAATTACAATCAATTATAGGGGAGTTATTTGGCTATTTGTATTATTAAGGGGTTAATGTGAAAAATATGCATATATACTTTAGATTTTTTTATGGGTTTGGGGCGGTGATCCTGCATTGTAGGTGGTACTGCCCCTGGAAATAATAAGTTAATTTTATTGTTCCATATCAAGCATAATATGTATTAAATTGAGTGGAGATACTCCAATAAAAATTTGAATTTGCATAATAAATTGAGTGGTAGAGATTCATAAAAAAAGGTTATTCCTAGCTTTTGAGATATTATTCTCCAAAATTCATAAAAGTCGTGCAACATTATAATAACGTGGTACTGGCAATTAGCCTAAAAAATAATATTACAATAATAAGAATAATTTGTAAGCAGTCGTCTTCTCTCTTATTTTATTTCTGCTTCTTTTTAAAATTTTCTTAATACAAAAGAACTTGCATACTGTAATTTGAGTACGAGAATGATGACGATGACTAAAACTACTATGACAATCAATGACAACAATGTAAAAGAGAGTACTGTAGATCGTGTATTAACAAAAAAACAAATAGAGAATTTAATATCTCTGTACAATTATAAAACCTTACTTTCTACAAAATGGAAAAAGAAGCTTCATAGGAGAGAAGAGAAGAAGATAGAGAGAGTAATAGGAGATAAATTAGATCAGTGAAAAGGTTAAAAAAAATATTACTGAGCAGAAACAAATTGAAGTATTTGAAGAATCAAGGGACTTGGTAGTGTTGCCAGTTGAAGTGACTGGGTTAAAAATTTTGGCATCTGGGCAACCAAAGAAAGGTGACAATTACCCTAAAAACTGTACCCTCGCAGATAACAACTACTACCCTATCATAACCAAGCTTAAAGACTTGGTCTTTGAAATGGCGACAAACTCCTCCAAAACTATTGCACCAGAGGTCAAGTCCAACATTGAACAATGGCTACAAGAATTCTTCCCCAATTTCCACACCCCCATTCATCCACCCAGTATCAAATTTGCTTTTTCTTTTTCAGATATTAATGACAGAAAGTAATAAGTATCTCTTTCTTTTTTAAATGCCAAAACAAATCTTCTTTCAAATGGGCCTAATGCTTGTCCTCGTTTACATAGCACTTGTAGAAGTGATATTAATGCTTTTGAAATCAGAATTTGCCTTGATTGTGACATTAAAGAAAGGGGTAAATAGTGAAGCTAAACAGACATTACAGCCTTTCATTTTGTTACATGCTCATTTTTTCTCTTTTCACTCTCGTTTTTTTATTTTTCTATTTTTTAAAAGATGATTCAGCAGGCAATTTTGGAGTTGAATCAGGAAGGGTGGTTAAAGAGGAAGAAATATTGGCCTTCATTAAAAGAGAGTTCAAAGATTTGCCATTGGTACGTGACGCAACGGAAGTCTTTTAAGAGTTTTTTTTTTATTCTAAATGAATATCAGACTAATAAGTATCAAAATTTGTTGATTCAAAAAGTATACCAAAAATTGAAAGAAATAACTTTCAAACAGAAATGTTATTTTTAATTCAAATCAAAACTGCCTTAACCCTAAGGCTTACATGACTGTTTATAGAGAATAATCTTTAAAAAATTCTAATTGTCTAATATGGTAATTTATTCCAAAAAGAAAATTAATCACTATATTTACATAAATAAAAAATTAAAATATTACAAAAACAATGTTTTAAAAGGCGCTCTAAAACAGATTTCCTATTAAAAGCAAATAAGGAAACAAAAGTTATAAAAAATAATAAAAATCCTAAATTGCCAAAACGGAATTCTAGATGAAAGAATTTGGTCAAAATATGCCATCAATCATTTCCAAAGGCGATGAGTTGGATTCGTTATCTTGTTTCCCATTGGATTAGGCTCATATCAAGCCTAAAACTAAACATCTTCAGTGGCCCACTTCTTTGACTTTGACCCTTTTGCATGGTCAAACTGACCCATAAACTTTAGAGTTTGAAGGTCTACATCATTCTCTCCTGGATAGAGAAAATTCGACCTCGAATTGGCTGCCACATTATCATTAAAGGAATCCCCAGAAAAAGGGATGAGATGTTTGACATTGAACACATTTGCAGTACGAACATAGCTAGACAATTTTAGACGATAAGCATTGGGATTAATTTTTTTCAATAATTTTCAAAGGGCCAATCTTATTTGTTGATAATTTATTGTACTCGCCAGTAGGAAAACGATCTTTGGTAAGGACTGCCCAGACAATGTCATCAACTTCAAACTCAACTGGCGACGCTTCTTATCAACATCTTGTTTATACTTGGAATTAGATTGTTGGGTATGATCCTGCAAGTTAGAAACAAAATCGGTTGTCTTACCATGAATTTTGGTAGCATTAGGCAGAGGCAATAAATCCAATGGTCCTTTAGGAACAATAGAATATACCACCTAAAAGGGGCTGAACCCTGTGCTTCTATTAAGGGCATGATTATGGGCAAATTTTGTTTAACATAACTTTTGATCCCAGCTCTTCACATGCTCGCCTACTAAACAACGCAACAAATTTCCCAAAGATTGATTAACAACTTCAGTCTGGCCATCTATTTGGGGATGATAAGTACTGCTAAAATTCAACTGTGTGTTAACTATCTTTCATAGATTACGCCAGAAATGACTTAGAAAATGAGTATCTCTATAAAAAACGATAGAAGTAGGTAGTCCATAAAGACAGTATACTTCAAGAAAATACAACTGAGCAATTTTAACAGCATCTGTGGTTTTTTTTGTAAGGAATAAAATGAACCATCTTAGAGAAACGATCAACAACTACAAAGATGAAATCATTACCTCGTTGTGTTCGTGGTAACCCGAATACAAAGTCCATGCTAACATCCACCCAAGGTTGAGAAGGGACCAGTAGAGGCATGTATAACCTAGCATTAGAAGCTGCACCTTTGGAAATTTGGCAGATCCGACACCTCTGCACATACCGCTCTACCTCTTTTAGAATAGTTGGCCAAAAATAAGAATCCTGAACCAATTTCAAAGTTCAATCCCTACCAACATGACCCTCCCCATGAAGTTCCTTTATAATTTGCAAATGCAAACTACATTCTGAAATGCACAATTGATTTCCTCGAAACAAGAAACCATCATGTAATAAAAAGTCCGTCTTTTCTCTACCTTGCACCTTTTCTAATATAGGAGAAAAATACAAATCAACAACTAATAAATCATGAAAAGAATCAAATCTAAGTACCTCAACTGTCATTATAGTCAACAAGCTCCTTTTGTGATTAAGGGCATCAGCCACTCAATTAGTTACTCCGGCTTTGTGTTTGACCACAAAAGTAAAACGCTGCAAATATGCAATCTACGGCACATGACGTGATGACACCTTATCCTGCCTATTAGGATGCTTCAAGGCCTCATGATCAATATACAAGACAAATTCACGTTGGAACAAATAATACCACCAATGTTTGATGGCTTGGACCACTGCATAAAACTCTACATGATAAATATTGTAGTTGAGTTTTGAACCTGATAACTTCTCGCTGAAATAGGCTATAGGTCTGTTGTTCTGACTCAACATTGCTCCAATGCTTACTTTTGAAGCATCACTGTGTAGCTCAAAAGATTGTGAGAAATTAGGAAGGACCAAAATCGGTGCAGTGGTAAGGCGTGTCTTAATAAGCTGGAACGCATTCTCGGCCTCATCAGTCCACTGGAATTTTTCTTCCTTCATGCAATTAGTAACAGGTGCTATGATGCTACTGAAATGAGGTATGAAACACCTATAGAAGGATGCAAGCCCATGGAAATTGCAACTTTCAGTCAGTATGCGAGGTTGAGGCCACTGTCTTATAGCTTCCACCTTGGATTCGTCTACTTGCAACCCATCACCTGAAATGAAAAAACCCAAAAACAACACCTTAGGCTCCAGAAACACATATTTTTTCACTGCTACATAGAATTTCTCCCTGCGAAGGACACATAAAACTTTCTGGAGGTGCTGAAAATGCAATTATGTGTTAGCACTATAAATAAGAATATCATCAAAATATACAACAATAAATTTCCCAATGAAGGGCCTTAGAGACTAGTTCATCACTCATATAAATGTGCTAAGGGCATTAGATAAGTCAAATGGCATGACTAGCCACTAATAGAGACCTTCACGTGTCTTAAAGGTTGTTTTCCACTCATCTCCGGGTCTCATGCGAATCTGGTGATACCCGCTCTTCAGGTTCAGTTTAGAAAAAATAGTAGCCCCACTAATCTGATCAAGTAAATCATCTAAACAAGGAATGGGAAATCGGTACCTGACTGTGATTTTATTAATGGTTCGACTGTCTATCACATTCACCATGTTCCATCCTTCTTCGAGGTTAACAATGTCGGGACAGCACAAGGACTCAAACTCTCCATAATGTATCCTTTGGCAACCAACTCCTCTACTTGTCTCCGCAATTCCTTATGTTCACTGGGGTTCATTCTGTAATGCGGTCTATTTGGAAATGAGGCACTTGGTTCTAAATCAACCTGGCTCTGATACCAACTGACGTAGCGGAAGCCTTCTAAGAGTTTGTTGATTATAAATGAATATCAAACTAAGAGGCATCAAAGTTCGTTGATTTAAAAAGAATACCGAAAATTGGAGGAAATAACTTTCAAATAAAAATGTTATTTTTAATTTAAATCAAAGCTACCTTAACCTTAAGGCTTACATGACTGTTTATAGAGAATAATTTCTAGAAAATCCTAATTGTCTAATATGGTAATTTATTCCGAAAAGGAAATAAATCACCATATTTACATAAATGGAAAATTAAAATATTACAAAGACAATGCCTTAAAAGGCACTCTAAAACAGATTTTCTATTAAAAGCAAATAAGGAAACAAAAGTTACCAAAAATAAATAAAAATCCTAAATTGCCAAAACCAAAGCCTATATGAAGGAATTTGGCCAAAATACACTGTCAATCATTGCCAAAGACGATGAATTGGATTCGTTATCCTGTTTCCCATTGGATTTGGCCCATATCAATTCCAAAACTAACCACCTCCAGTGGCCCACTTCCGTCTAAAATTTTCACATTTTTCGTCAGTCAAAGTGTGAAAAGTCAACTTTTACTTAAATTATTTAGAAAAAATATTATTGAGTTCCTAAGATTTAGTAAAATTAACACTTAGATCTCTGCTTTTTCAGTAAGTAGCTATTGAATTCCTGATATTTGATTTCGTCATACAAAATGGTCATTCTATCCATTTTGATAGTTAAATGCCATGAAAAAAATGAAAATACCCCTCATTTTTCATCAAAACTTTCTTTTTTATGTCATTTCATTAATCCTTCATAAAAAAAAATTCATTTTTTATCATCATCAAATCCTCCATTATCCATACAATTTCACCAATCACAATACCTACACATAAATTTTCCTTTCTTCAATTTTCATAAACTTTACCCAATTAATTAATTTATTAACTAATTAATGAAAAAAGAAAAAAAAAGAAACTTCACAAAATAAGGAAAAAAATGAAAATATTTAAATGTAAGATATATACATAGGAAAATGGAAAGAAAATGAAGGAAAATAAAGAAAAATAGAAAGAAAATGAAGGAAAATATAAAAAAAAAATGAAGAAAAATAGAATGAGGTTATGGATGAGGGTAATTTGGGTTTAAGTTATTTTATTTTATTTTTAATTTATTTAACATAAAATCTAAAAAAAAAGACAGAATGATCATTTTGTGCGACAGAATCAAATGTTAAGGATCCTATAACAACTTTCTGAAAAGTAGAGGCTTAAGTGTTAATTTTGGTAAATATCATGAACTAAATAGTATTTTATCCTAAATAATTTAAGTAAACTTTAACTTTTTGTAATTTAACTGAAGGAAAAAAATAAAAAATTTAGATAAAAGGTTTTTAGAGTATAACGAAATAAAAAAAATATAAATTTTTTAATAAAATTTTAAAAACACAAAAATTATTTAATATAGTTTATCAAAATATAAAGATTTCAAAGTAATTAATCTTTTAAATTTTTAAATACTTTACACTTTTTAAATAATAAATTTATAAAATTTATAAATTTCAAATTATAAATTATAAATTTAAATTTATATATTCAATTACAATGTTTAAGTATTAAATGTAGTATTAATTTTTTTTATTGGATAGATATAGGTGATACTAGATAATACCTCGACCAGTGGCTTTCTCGCAATAGGTGTTGCCTGTTTAAGGTGTAACTTGTTGACTCAGAAAAGTCCGTAGTCTTTTGGGTCGGTTGCTTGTCAGAGTGCTGCTTCTTTGAAGAAACCGCAAAGTCCATTCAAGGAAGAAAATTATTATTCCCATAATTATTAAATTTTTTTATTATTTTAATTTATCAACTATTTTAATTTCTTTTTATTTTTTTAATTTTATTAAATTCTATATCTTTTAATTAATTTTTTATTTTTTAACATATATATATATATATATATATATATATATATATATATATATATATATATATATATATATTTTATTTTAAACACAGTTATTTCATCATATTTTACGGTTAATAATAGTAATTTTATTTTAAAATTTGTGATTCTCCTTCTTAATATATGTATTGATTATTAGTCAATTTTAAAATCTTACTATGGTATAAGTGTGTCTTACTATTTGAATTAAATTTTATTAATTTCTTAATATATTTTTAATAAAATATTATGTAGAATAAAAATAAATTATAATTTAAATTAAAAAATATAATAATTAAATTTAAATATATTGAAAAATTAATATATTTACTATAAGACGTAAAGAATATTATTGTCTATAATATGTGTTGGTATATGTTGTGTATTTTCTTCTTGTACATGTAATTGACAATTAATATGTGAATGTTATTCGCTAATATTTTTTCTATATTTTTTAACCAATAAAAAATAAAAATATTTTTTCCATTAATATACTGTATACAACAAATATAAAGAGAAAATATCTATTTATTTATATGAATAATAAAATGTTGTGAAAGAGGGCAAGAAAAATTATCATGTGTGGTTTTAGATATTAATAGAATTTTGTTATATCTGAATTGCAATTAAATTCGATCCAAATAATTTTAGTAAAAGGATTAAGTTCTATTTAATATATTAAAAATTTTTATTTACGCAATTAATTTTAAAAATTATTTATAAATAAATTTTATATTTTTTATTATTCTCTTTATTTCTTTAATCTAAAAAAAAGACAAAACTATTTTATTTTAGATACAGAAAGTGTCTGATAATATCATTAATATTTAATTATTTTAAATTATTTAAATAATAAGTTAAAATTTTTAATTTAAAATCTATATTAAATATAATAAATAATATATTTTTACATATTTTATAATTTAATGAATATATTATTTATTTTTAACAATTAAAATCTAAATTTTTATTTTTAATTTTATCCGACATCTTCTTAATTTTTATGAGAGTTTTAAACATAAATACATATTGGAGAGAATATAATGTAAGTGTTTGAATTTTCAATTTGAGAATTTAAAATTTATTAAATATTTTAAAAATATTATAATAAATAATATTTTTAAATAATTTGGATATGTCGCTTGAAAGCAAATCAGGATTTTTTTTTTTTTTGTCTCCAAATTAAATTTTTTGTTAAACTCCTAATAAAAATTTATTTTTAACAAAATTTATTATTTAATTTTAAAATCTCAATTTGACAGTTAGATTATTAAAAACTCAAAGGAATCGTACGTAGAAAAAGAAATAAGAAAATCTGAAAACCACTTGTGGGTGGGTTGTTGGATAGTGGGTATCCAAATTGATACAGACGTGGAAACAACCCATTCATTACTAATCTAATGGAGACTTTGAGAAAAAAAGCCGAGTGACATTACTATTATTATGATCATCAATGGCTGTGATTATGTGACTCGATATTATTTTTTATCTCCATAAAATTAATAATTTTTTTCTACGGTCCTAATTGTGTCACTGTTAGTAGCCCCACATCAATTATAATTTTTTTCCATTTTATAATTCAATTTTAAAATATTAAAATTAATATTTAATAAAAATGTACAAGTCAAAATTAAAAAATGTAAATTGATTATATATATTATTTTTATTTCTCTTTTTTTTTTAAAAAAAAAACTCCACCTTCATTTAGGTTTGAATTATAAAATCCATTTAAAGAAAATTGCAATTTACCCCTTCAATGTTATCTCAACTTACAATTCCTCTCTCATATTTCAAAAACACGTAATTATATTTTAATAATACTGAAAAATGTGCAATTAAACCTAATTTAGTCAAGTATTATAACGTGACATAACCTTCCGTTAAAATCAGAAAATTACCGTTAATTTCCAACATGTGGGTTCCATTAATTCAACTTTGTCATTTTGTACACTTTTAAGAATTAATTTCCAACAAAAATAGAAAATAAATAAAAAAATTCAAATAATGAAAATTTCATCTCCTCCACAACTAGAAAGGTATTTTCTTATATGTATCTATGTGTGTAAGTTTTGATAATAAGAAGAAAAAGGAGAAGAAAGGAAAACAATGAACCATGTTGATAATCAAGAAATTCAAATATGATTTTGATTATTTCATTTTACCTCAAGTATATTGTGAGTTTTGATGTTTGAATTTTGCATTAGTAACGATATGGTGGAGAGGACGATCGTAAAGAGAAGAAGTGGAGGCAGCAAGGCAAACTGTCTTTACAATTGAGAATTGCAGGCAGACAGTCTTTACAGCAAAGCGAACGATTTTTGATGTTATCAACATGCAACAAGACAACAAACACATAGCCTAACTTAGACGCGACTTTTCCTTTTTTCATATTGGGCTTAAAAGAGGCAGACCCAAATTTGATTTAACATTATACTACACAAAAAAAAAAAAATTCTGAAATCAATTGCAAATCTTGGGAAAGGGTCAGGAGAAGTAAAGAGTGGATTCCATGAAAGAGCTAGTACAAGAAATATAAAATTATAGTGTTCTTTTTCTTTGTTGGAAAGTTAGCTTTTGTAACCGTTAATTTTGAGGAATAATGTATAGTTTTGTTTCTTAATCTTAAAATATAAATGATGAAATTTTTTGTTTCTCAATTTGCTTGTTTCTTTTTTGGGTAATTGATTCACTTCGCCGCCGCCTCTTTTCTTTCCATCACAATTTTGGATAATTAGATCAATTTCATGGCTCATCAATAATTTTCTTTTAGTAAGAAATAGTCAAGTAAAAAGAAGAGGCTGGTTCTTTGCTTAGCTTCATTAACCATGGACAAGGAGAAGAGAGATGATAGAACCTCCCAATCTCTAGAACGCAAGGTCATGAAAGAAATTAAAGGTGTAGTAGATGATTATGAGCCATCGATAATCGATAACAAGGAAGGTACATACAATAAAATTGTGAAAGATACAAGTGATCAACAGCAAGTAAAACTCCATCCTCACCAGCAAGTTCCTCAGCCTGGAGATTTCTTTAAAAAAGTCCTAGAGAAACTTTAAGACCCTTGTATCCATTTCATGTCTCTACCCTTATAGTTCAAGTTTTTATATTAAATCTATGATGAAGTAATCGATTAAAAAATTTTCCTTTTTGTTATTTTTAGCCCAAAGGACTCATATAATAATATTTTATAGTTTATTTTATTTTTGTCTGACAAAGTGGAATCAAACAGGTAGAAAAATGCAACTTTTCTAATTGTTTTAACATTTCCGTAATGCACCATTACAAATTGAGTCTAATTGACTCAATTTTATCAGTTGAAGAGTATAATTGCACCTTTTTCAATATTATAAGAATATAATTGCTCGTTTTTTAAATATGAGAGGAAATTGCAAGTTGAGATAAGGTTGAAGGGGTAAATTGCAATTTCCCCAATCCATTTAGAGCAAGTTCATTAAATGATAAGAAAATTATCAATTGAGAACTTGTAAGTACTAATTTTTTTAATGTATAAAAATTATTTATATAATTATAAAATTGTGAGTTTCAACTTTTAATTAATTAACTTCATATTTATATGTTTGGATGTAAGTGTCATACTGTATTTATTTTAATAATTTCTTTGTACTTTTCTCTAAATAATATAAGAGAGTAGGAGATTTGAGTTTAAATATCACCAATAATAATATTATACAGTGATTTAGAAAAAAGTCTGATAAAAATCATTCAATGCTTAAAATTAAGGTTTTTCAATTTTTTAAATTTAAAATATTTAATAATTATTATATTAAAATTTTAATTAAATTAGAAATCAATTTTTTATATAAAATATAATGCTATTTATTATTTATTATAAAAATAAAGATTTTCTCCACCAAACAAACTAAAATGTTTATTTATTTATGTATAATAATAATAATAATAATAATAATATTAATAAGCAGAATGTATGAGAGGTCCAACCAAGAGTGTGTGGTGTGCATGCAATTCCAACAAGGTCAGTCACCATCGGATTGTATCTCATCTAAGCTCCGTGAATATGGGGAATAACTAATAAGATAAGATACGCCTTTTTAGGACCTCGTTTGTTTCTTCCAATTGAAAGATTCGTGTTCTAATATTTTATTTATTTATTTATATTTATTCATTAAACAATTTTTTTTTTATGTGCACGATTATGTTATTGATGGCTTATTTATTATAAAATTAATTAAATAGTTAATTACGCTAATATTTTTATATTTTGATTAATTATATTAAAAAAATTTTATATTTTTAAAATTATATTAAAAAATTTTAATATTTTAATTCCATTAAAATTCGAGATCATTTTATTATAAAATTCATTAAATATATATAAAAATTTGATAAAACATTTTATTTTTAATTTAATTTTTATTTAAATATCACCACCCTCAACCACAGCAAAATTTTTATCTTCACCATCATTATACTATCACCATCACCACACCATTACACTACCACCACCAAACAAAAATCGATTAAACACATAAACAACAACAATAAAATAGCATTCAAAACCTTATTCAAAATCAAATCAAAACTCAAAATAAAAATCCATACATCTACAAAATTTGATTGTCACCAAAATTTTAAGAAATTCATGCAATGGTTTCGTATTACGAGCCGAAGACCCTCCACCTCCACCAGAGTCAGCGCCTATAACCGAGGCTCCAACATTAATTTTGAGATGAGCAATAATAATATGCATATTGAAGAATAATTATCGAACTTATTCTCATCATCGTCAATTATGACATCTGAATTATCAGTATTAGAGTCAGAGTCAGAGTCAACATAACTGTCTAAATTATCGATGGATGTAAAAGCACCATCCCAAGTGTCATCAGACAAAGAAAAAGGTCTGTTTGAGTTTCTATCACAACTTTGTTTTCATCTTCCTTGTCAAAACCCCTGCAACAATAAAAAACCTCTAATAGCTTTTCTCGTCGGGACAAGATTATCTGGACAATTAGTTATTTCTCCAACTATTTTCATTCTTAGCTCAACCATGTGGCAGTAAATAATTCCATATTCATCCAATGATTCCGCCATGTAAATAATAAAAAGAAATAATAAAAAGAACTTTAAAAAGGAAAGAAGAATGTGTATGGTGGAAGAAGAAAGAAATCAACATTTTTGGTATTAAAATAAATAATTTAAATTAAAGTTTACTTTTTATTTTTTTTATTGATGAAAAAAATAAAAAAAAAATAGTCGGAAAAACTTAATTGCCTAATGAAATCAAAACGCAAAAAATTTTAATATAATTTTAAAATTATAAAATTTATTTAATGTAATTTGCTAAAATATAAATATTTTAAAGTAGTTATCCCTTAATTAAATTATAATATTTATAGATAATGATAGTTGACTAATTATATTGCTATTTTCTTTTAGAAAGTTATTACAGCACTCCATTCTTTAACAAAACTAAAATAGATTGAATGAATTGGGTAATTATATCATTGTCATTTGAATTTTATTAATTTTAAAATTAAATATATTTAATCTACTTTTCTTATTGTAAATTTAAAATAAAATATTTTGTTTCATTTATAAACATTAATAAAAAGAAAAGAAAATATAATAGAGAAAGAAATAAAATAATTAAGATAAATAAAGTGAATGGATTGGATAAATAAATCATTTTCATTTTCATAAAATTTATACTCTAAAAATTAATTTCATCTAATTGCATTTAAATGTAAATAATTAAAATGCTAAAATTAAAAAATGAAAAAACTAATTTTATAATTATTTTACTCTTATAAATGTGAGTGAGAATGTTTATGTCCATTATTTAAATAAATAAACAAATAAATTTAACTGGATTTTTTTTAAATTAATTATAAAGTGTAATTTCCTTTATAATTATTTCCACAAACAGGAAAGGAAGAGAAATGAGTAAATTTTGCATATTATGGGGAGAAGGCAAACAAAGTTGAGAATTGGCAAGCCACGAGTGGTAGTGTCAATGCTTGACTGGTTGTATTATTAATAAATTAATAAATAAATTAATATTATTTTCAAAATAAAAATAAAACCCTCAATTTCTGACGACCACTTTAGTTGACAAATTCAGATCTCTTTATATGAATGTAACTTCCCCCTTCCTTTTATTTTTCTATCTACACACATAACAGAAAATCTTTTTTATTTTTTGAATTTCATCAAAATTTACATATATATGTTCTTCTTGGCTCAAAGCCACACCTCCAACAGCTTCTTCAAGCACTCCCGTCTTATTGTTCACAAAAAAACATTAAGGTAATAAAAAAATTCTAATACCCATTTGATTTTTCTTCTTTCATTTCTTCTTTTTCTTGTTAAATTTCTAATCTTTTTTCTTCTTGGTTTAATTTGTCGTTAAATTTCTAATCTTTTTCTTCTGGGTTAATTTGTTGTTAAATTTCTAGTCTTTTATCTTCTGGGTTTAATTTGCTTTTTAACTCAGACGATGCTTGAGAAAGAATTCTTCACCGAGTATGGAGAGGCGAACCAGTACGAGATACAGGAAGTGATTGGGAAAGGAACCTATGGGGTTGTGGCATCCGCCATAGATACTCACACTGGAGAAAAAGTGGCTATTAAGAAGATGAATGATATTTTTGAGCATGTCTCTGATGCTACTCGCATTCTGAGAGAGATCAAGCTTCTCCGCCTCCTTCGACACCTTGATATTGTCCAAATCAAGCACATAATGCTCCCTCCATCGCCTAGAGAGTTCAAAGATATTTATGTGGTTTTTGAATTGATGGAATCTGATTTTCACCAGGTTATCAAGTTGAACGATGATCTCACTCCTGAACACCATCAATTTTTCTTGTACCAGCTTCTTCGAGCTCTCAAATTTATACATTCAGGTTTTATTATATTATAAAGCTCTTTTATTTGTTTTTTTCCTTAATTTTATCAATTTTGGTATCCAATTTTATAATTTATTTATCTAATTTTAACAATTAACTGATATAAAAATAGTTATCTTTTATCTACATCTAGTCAAAGGTTTTTTTTTTTTTTTTATTCATTATTCATTAGTATTCTTTTTCCAATAATTTTGCAAGAAATGGCTCTTGATGGTTTTCCCCCTTTTCTGTGCTTTTGAAGCCCATGTCTTTCATCGAGATTTGAAGCCAAAAAATATTCTTGCTAATGCTGACTGCAAGTTAAAGCTTTGTGACTTTGGGCTTGCTCGTGTATCGTTTACTAACAATGCTCCTTCTGCCATTTTTTGGACAGTAAGTATCTTCGTGAAGCAATAGCGCCGTTTCTTTCAGTTTGATATTCTTTCAGGCCTATGTTGTTTGTTGGGGACAAAAAAAATGCTAAGGATTCTAACGTTAGTTATGTGACTTATGTCATAATATGTCCTTTCATAATATGTCATGTTAGAACATCAAAAGAAATTTAATGAGCAACGGACAGTGACTTTAAGATGTTAATTGCCCCCATTTAACTTGCTATTGGATTAAAGCAATACAACAAAGCCAAAGAAATCTGCAGGCAGCAATCCTGAAGACGAAGATTTCTCCTTAAGAGTTCTCTTTTCGAACTTTGCAGTAGTTAGTTTTTGGGAAAGAATATTGAGGAAAAATCCTTAGAATTTTCTTTCCGAACTTGCTATTGGATTAAATCAATATTCCCTCAGGATACAGTAAAGCTAGAGTAATCTGCGCAGCAATCCTGAAGATTTCTCCTTAATGTTTTCTAAAGATGGGAAGAGTAATTTCTCTAAAAGAAGTTGGATGTATTTATCTAATTGGCATCTTTACAACTTTACACAACCTGTACTTCCAACAATTCCTATATATCCCCTCCAGATACTGACTAATATTCTTTTTTAAGGATTATGTGGCGACACGATGGTACCGTGCTCCTGAACTCTGTGGTTCTTTTTCCTCTAAGGTATGTGTGTGCAAAATAGTTTTTCCTCATATTTAGTTTATGGTATTTGTTCTGAAAAAAGAAAAAGATTTATTTTTGCAGTGTTTTATACGCTATATCTTGATTTATTTTTTGGGTGCTAAAGTTTTTATTATGCCTTTATTTTTCTGTGGTCAACTGTATATTCATGTATTTACACTGGTAAAAACTGGGTGTTGTAGACTTGTCATATCAGCCTCTGCTTTACTGTAGGAATGTGTGGGAAAGCAAAGTAAAAAGTAATAATACTTAGATTGTTACTTTTTTCATTTGCATCAATACCTACATTAGAATGAATATCTACAAGTTGTTTTCTTTAAATATCCCAATATGATTGTGTCCTAGACTTGCCATACCACACATATTCCTACAGTAATGCTACTAGATCATTGCTTTCCTGTGAGAGATAAAGATCTTGTAGTTTCTTACTGAGGTTGAATATGTGAACTAGATAGTTGCTTGTATGTGAAAGAAAAAGAATAGTTACTGAGGTTGAGCCTGTAAATGATTTTATTGTTTTGGGTTATGTATGGTAGGCCATATCATGTAAGTTTGTGCACCTGTAATTTTGATAGCCTCCATCCCGAGCCAGAAAGATATTATAATTTTGTAATACTTACTTTAAAAGAGTTGGCCTGACCATTAAAGAATGGTATGAAAATAATTCTCTCTATGTAATTAACTAGTATGTTACAAGCATTACAAATGATTCCCGACTTATGTGTAATTAACTTCCGGTCAACTAGGCCAATCTATCAAAAGGCACTGTTGCTGATCATTATTGTCTGCTTCAAAAATTCTTTTTTCTTAGGATTTGTTGAGATTTATAATCAGTTTGGATTGTCTGATGCACAAACATAGCCTGTTTATTTTTGTTTTATAGGTTCAATCAGATTTGATTTTTTATGATGAGAAATATAAAATACTGTCTAAACTGGATAGTTGTGGCTGCAGTATTTTGAAAGTGAAAAATTTTGTCGCATAATAATGGTAATAATTTTGGCGTGTTGTTTTGTCGCATTATCTTAGTTATGTTAAAATGATATTTTATGCAGTTTCAGAGATTGAATTCTATTTGTTTTTTAATTTTTGTTCTCCTCTTTTGCCAAGCCTAGCTTACTAGCAAAGTGATCAGCAATCTAGGGAAACCACACCTGTTATCAGTTATATGTGGATTTGGTTCAGAAAATAATGTCATCACTCTGCTGTGTTTTTATCTGTCTATAGTTTGGCACAGCAAATTGATCAACTATGGTGATTTGCATCAGCATTATCTGACAATTGATTTTGTTTTTGTATACCAAATACTTTTACTTTTTTTTCCATTGGATTAACTGATCTGTATTCCGCTAACAGAAACTCATCTGAGATTTTTTGGTGATGCTTTTTCTTGGACTTTGTTTTCTCTGCAGTACACCCCTGCTATTGATATCTGGAGCATAGGATGCATATTTGCAGAGTTGCTAAATAGGAAGCCTCTGTTTCCTGGAAAAAATGTGGTGCATCAGTTGGATCTCATCACTGATTTACTTGGCACTCCTTCAGCAGAATCCATTGCACGGGTTTGTACCTTTTTCTATCTGTTTTTCCTATGGAGGAAGCTTTCATAATTGTTCAATGGTTGACTGTTCATAAGTTGGTAGAACAGCAATTCTAATCATGGTTATGCTGTTGTTCCTCAAAATCTCAGTTCTTTTTGATACCTGTAGATTGGGAATGAAAAAGCTAGAAAATATTTAAATAGCATGAGGAAAAAGCAACCAATTCCTTTATCAAGAAAAATTCCAAATGCAGATCCATTGGCTCTGAGGTTACTTGAGCGTTTGTTGGCATTTGATCCTAAAGATCGTCCATCTGCTGAGGAGGTAAGAAATTGTGAAACCAATATGTTAATGTTGCACTTCATATCATTTTACAATATGAAATCATTTTATTTAAAACTGAATGCTTTTTCATCATAATATTGGTTTTTGTTCTCTCTACAGGCATTAGCAGATCCATTTTTTCATGATCTGGCAAATTTGGAGCACGAGCCATCAAGACAACCCATTTCAAAACTTGATTTTGAGTTTGAAAGGAGGAAATTGACGACAAACGATGTACGAGAACTAATCTATAGAGAGGTATGGCCGTAGTAAAAGTGCTTGCTGTGGTGTTACCTTCTGCTATTTTTGGTGGTGTCCTCATCCCTCCTGATTTATCTTATTTAAAGTATACAGATTCTGGAGTACCATCCAGACATGCTGAAAGAGTACCTTCGTGGAACAGATCATACTCACTTTGTGTATCCAAGGTGAGACACTAGTATCATTTGTTATAGCGTGATATAGCATGATAAAGAAAAAAGCAACTTGCGTACAACATAAACATAATAATGCATATATACTTGACTTTCATTGCCCTATGTTCTAGTCTTTATGTTCAGCATTATTGTTGTAGTACTAGTGCTTATATAAAATACCTATATCTGGACCACTAATTGACTTTAAAGGATGTCAACACTTGCTGTGTTAAATGGTTTTTCGTCGAAAACATCAGCAATAGCACATACAGAGATGAGCAATTTATAAAGTTTTCTCATGTCAGAAGCCCATTTTCACTGATCTGCATCAAAATTTGAACCTTAATAAGTAATGCAGTCTAACTATTCATAAAACAGATGACATCTGTATCACTGCTAGTTTGCTTCAACAAACTAGTACCAAACAAGGCTACTGCTGTGCTTTATGGAAAACAGCTTAAAATGTTAAACAGCAATTTCAACCTTGCTTGAGAATTATTTGTTCCTTTCTTGGAGGAACTGTCATTTACATGCTAATTTGGGATGCTGAGAGTTGCCTACTATAACTCGCATGAATCTTTTGTTCACTCAGTGGAATTGATCGATTTAAGGAACAATTTGCACATCTCGAGGAAGGAAATGGTAGAAGTGAAAGAAGCAGTCCTCTTCATAGGAAACATGCCACCTCCTTGCCTAGGTGATGTTGTGTGGATACTTCTTTCCCATGTAGTTCTCTTGTGCCAGTTTTTAATGTTCACTGCCTTTTCATTTACACAGGGAGAGGATCTACCCAACTGATGAAACCGATATTGTTGTAAAGCGTGGTGCATCTTCTCTTTCTCGTGCAGCTTTGCTGAGCCCTCCAAAGTTAGAAGCAACTAAGGAGTTGCAATCTGCAAACAGAAATGCAGTGGCTATGCAGACTAGCTCTACAAAACCCAAGTGCGGCACCCGTAGCCTGTTGAAGAGTGACAGTATTTGTGCTTCAAGGTGCATTGGTATGATTGGAAATGATCGTGAAGTACATGCTCTCTGATTTATGCTAGGAGTATTTCCATTACATGGCCCCTCCAAGAAGGGATTGTTTAGAAAATATATTCATTCTGCTAATATATTGCCAATAGGATAGGGCTCCACTCTTCTATGTCTTGTTATATGCTACTGCAGTAAAACAATTTTATTGCTTTCATTCTCATGATAAAACTTATGATGTGAAATGCAAGATCCAGAAAGTGGGAGTAGAAGACTATTCCTGATTCCCACAGATGATGACGAATGAACTGTAGCCATTCTTTTCACAAAAGATAGCAATTTGGTATGCTTAATGTTGCAGTTCTTTATTACCGATAACCCTTAGCTCAATGATACTAATAAGTTTTTAAGATTGAGATTGTGAGTTCAAACCATAGTTGGAATCTAATTAACCTAAAAACACACAAGTATATTTAATATATGTATAAATATTGCAATTCTATATCAGATTTAAAACACAAGTATATTTGATATATGTATAAATATTACAAATATATATCAGATCAATGGCGTATGAAATGGCTTTAGTTTTGCTATCCCTTGTTTATTTGGTGGAAGTTTGTTCTTGGCAATGATACCTCTACACGAACACCAGAGCGTCATGGCAAAATAACATGATTAACTTGTATGACACTTGAATCATACTATAAATTATAGAAGTATAAAAATGAACTGGAAATTGTTTCCACGGTTGTATTCCATTGAAGGGTGATAAGAATTTTCACTATGCCAAGAAGTAAGGAAGTGGATTCATTAGGTTCTCAAAATGATAGTGAAGAAGTGAGTTCACTTTGCTTGAATGTTGAAAGGTTGAGACGCTTTTCAACGTGAAAATTCCCCTACGAGTATTAGTATAGCTTCCAGTTCTTCAAGACTGCAATAACATAAGCACATTTGTCCAGATGCACCCAAGTGCAGTTTAGATGCTCAATTCTGTATACTCTGAGCTGATGATATGATGCAAGTAATGGTAAAAGTTCAAACAAAATGTCACCTGATTCAAATTACAAGGCAGTCTGAGTAGTCCAATGGATTAACTGAATATATGCTGCAGTAAAACATTAACTGTATTGGGTATTCCTCAAGTTCATAAAATGAAACATCCTATATCATTCATCATCTAATAACATCAAATGTTGCCATGAGTTTAGTTTAATAATTTTATCCATATATGCACTCGGTAGCCAAGGAGCATTCAATTCTAGCCGCTTCCATCAAGCTGTCCATGAGAAAGAAGGTGAGCCATGTATTGCTGCATCGGCAAAGACAAATTCATAACTTAAAAGAGTATAGAAGCAAAAGAAGATTCAGATTATGAATAACAATGATGGGGATCTCTTCAAATCCAAAGCAAATACCAAATCTTTAAATCATTATTAAATCAGAATGTGATCAAGGTAAATTTGTTCCCTTGAATATTTTCAAACTGAGGCTTGGTTCTTATATTCACAATCAGTGATCTGAATCATTACCAACCTGACGCAGCAGCAAATTCTTAAAGGCTGTCCTTATTGAAAATGCATGCAAAATCCCCTTGATAAAAACTGCAATATTCTAGTAGGGAAAATTAACAAACACAGGGACATTGAGTTCCTTTAGCTGAATCTTTGCTTGGGCAGTCAAGTGGAAGATGATTAGGTTTTGACATTATTTCTTAGATCCCATTGCTAGTAAAATACTAGTTTAATTAACAATTTTCTGCATAATATTCTCATCATAACTGGGCCACAAATACTGTCAACACAAGGATTTCATTCAACACTTGCATCTAGCAGGTGCTAATCATCATTTCTTTGATTTCTCTTCTTATAATTACCAAAGATAGCTTTGTCAAGAATGACAAAGACAAACTGAATTCAGTCATCCATCAGATATTGTTCGTATCAAAAGTAATCTTGCAAGTCAAACAGACAGGCACAACTATAATTGATGAGGCTCTATTTTCATCTACCTTCTGCACCATCTTCATGAAAATACTTCTATTAGTACTGGATATATTTCTTAAAGAAATTCCACATCCACATATCCGTGGAGAAATCAAATAACTATAATATTATGTGATTACTTTTAGGATGAAACATTACCATCTTAGATTTCTCAATAAATTCAAATTAATAAGATTAAATATTTAAATGGCAATTCATAAGCAATTCATAACTGATAATTTATACAGAGAATAAATATTTATATCACATGCAGTAGACAAATTCAACTTCCAAACATGCAAAACAGAACAGATATACGAGGAATTGAACACTAGAAGTCTAGCACTGCAAAACTTACAGCATGATAAGCATACGGGGATTTCCCTTGGCGATCAAAGTGCTTAGCCATGATGCGGAACTCAATTGGACCCCACTCCTCTGATTCAAAGCAATTGCCAAGCGCAGCTTTATATAACTACCAAAATTCAACAAAAACCCAACATCACATCCAACAATACAAACATCAAACAAAGGAAAATACATGTGAGATATTACAAGAGTGAATCAAGAATAATTGTAGACCTTAGCTGTGTCCGTTAAAAGTTCAGTTCCAGCGGGGTAAGATGCATAAAATTGATCAGCTCTAGAATATCCAGCTCTAGTTCTGGAAAATCAAAAACAAAAATAACTCAAAAACAAGGAAACCAAAAAATCAATATTACAATCACAATCTAACATCCAATTGATCAACTCTAGATTGCTTAGCTCTAGCTCTATAAAACCAGCCAAAGATGAAAAAAAAAAAACACAAAAAATACCAATTCAGTTCCATGGGAAGTGCAAGCAATAATTGAAAGTAAAAGAAACCCAACCAAGAAAAGAGAAAAGGAATCACAAGTATCAAAATTCAAAAACAATTTTGCATTATATACTTGTATGGTAGAGTAAGCGACTTACGTGTTGCTTGTATAAGCATAGCTCAAGACAGCAACAAAGCAGTAAAACCCAGTATAAGACACGATTCTTCGAAACTTCTGAATCTTTAGTATTTCTTTAAACCCATCGAAGAGCATCATGATTGGCGATACTACAAGGTGAAACCAGAAATATGAAATGCAACTAAAGAGTAATCAATGAGACATTTCATCGAACAGCTTGCGTGCACAAAGATGTAAGATTATTCGCCATCAATACAATGCCTGGGCAGTTGCAAGTGGGAAAACTTATTAGACGGAATCCCAATTAAATTACTGAGATTGACAAATAAATATTGACAAATCGGAAAAAATGAAATGAAAAGAAGAGTTCTTTTTTTTTTCTTTTCTGGAACTGAAATTATTTCCAGCAAACAATCCATCGTCGTTCTGGTTATTATAGTCAACTGTTGGTTCACATCGAACGACGTGTCATTTGTTACTGGATGCCACATAACAACTGGAATGAAATCAATAGTTTACACAGTAACTCCTCATGTGCTTTATTTTATCTATTTAAAAAATTTTATAAAATTTTTAAAAAATTATATATTAATAATATTTAATATAATAAATCTATTGATATATTTTTTATGCTAAACAAAAATCATTTGGATAGGAAAAAATGTATTAAAAATACGTTAAATCTAGACCGTTAAATATAATAAATAAAATTTCTAATATATTTTTTCCTGTCAAAATGATTTTTATTTAGCATAAAAAATATATCAATACATTCATTATATCAAATATTATCAATATATAATTTTTTAAAATTTTATA
This sequence comes from Aleurites moluccanus, assembly GCA_948193065.1. Taxonomy (NCBI): domain Eukaryota; kingdom Viridiplantae; phylum Streptophyta; class Magnoliopsida; order Malpighiales; family Euphorbiaceae; genus Aleurites; species Aleurites moluccanus. The sequence continues at coordinate 123,296 of CANXYC010495108.1, forward strand.
AAAATTTTTAAATAAATAAAATAAAACACATGAGAAATTACTGTGTAAAAATACACATAAGCCCTCAACCCGAAATCAATCCAGTGGGAGTCCAAAGTCAAAACAGTATTCAGCTCCCTCGTTTGAGAGTCGAAATTCGAAATCGATTTGAACTGCTTATTATCATTGTCTAATCTTCCACATCTTGATATCACATTTTCCTTAAATATTTTTATATACTATGATCTTAGTTCTTTTTATAATTTTTTTTTTAACAATATTTATCTCATAATTTAAGAAATTTTTTATTGTTTTATTTTTTCATATGTCTATATGAGTCTTTTTCCTTTTGTGGCGTGCGTGGTGTGACCACTAGGTCCCTTGGAGAAATAAGTTTGGCACAACAAGAAAAGGTGCACTACCGTTGAGAATCAACAACTCAAATCCAATTTTAGTACTACCTCGCTTTGTAAAAGACAATTCTTTTTTTTTTTATTTTCCATTTGTTTGAAATTATAATCTATTTTTTTTAATATATTAATTTATTAATATATTTTTATTTAATATTTCACTAAATCATATTTTTATTTATAAATAATTAATTAAATAATAAATTAAACAACACATATGCATATTAAAATTAAATAAAATTTTATTAAAAATTTGAAAATTAAAATTTTATAAATGATGTGATTTAATATTAAATGAAATTTTATTGGTAATAAAATTTTATTAATTTATATAATTAATGTTAAAAAATTAAATAATAATTATTTATTAATATAAATAAAATGAATTTATAAAAAATATAAAATAAAAATTATTATTTTAATTAAATTAATTATTTTTCTTAATTTATGTGAAAATAAAAATAATATTATTTTTAAGGTAGTATTTATTCGCACTGACCACTGAGGCACTAAGGTCAATTCTCAATTCTCAATTCTAATAGGAAAAGTTTTATAAGGACAATCATTCAATTAATAAGCTAAATGGTCAACTTTTTACACCCAATGCTTCAACCAACTGGACTTATTGGTTAGCAAAATTAAGGCCATCAAAGCCTCATGGAGTTGGACTTTTGTTGTCCCCCTCTCTTCTCTATAAGTTCTAAACTCCAACTCCTGAAAAGAGAGAAAAAAAATACTACAACTAAAAAATGGAGTCAACGAGACTAGCTCTCTGCGTCTGTCAGCTCTACTTCTTCTTCCTACTTTGTTTTCTCTGTCAATCTTTAGCCTCTCCACCATTGATTTCAAGCTCTACTTTTCCCGGTGAAGCTTTCCCAACCAAATCCGGCTACCTCCCTGTCAATCCCAAAACCAATTCAGCCATTTTCTACACCTTCTATGAAGCTCAGAACCCAGCATTACCTCTCTCCCAAACCCCACTTCTTATTTGGCTCCAAGGTGGTCCCGGCTGCTCCTCCATGACTGGAAACTTCCTCGAACTGGGCCCTTATCGCATCGTGGATTCTCAGAGTCAAAACACTGAACATCTCATTCTTGAACCCAATAAAGGCTCATGGAATCGCATTTTTGGCCTTGTTTTCCTTGATAATCCTATTCCGGTTGGATTTAGTATCGCTGCTTCACCTGAAGAGATACCCAGAGATCAAAACTCTGTTTCTAAACATCTCTTTGCTGCGATCACTTCGTTTATTGACTTGGACCCAGTATTCAAGAACCGCCCAATATATATCGCTGGTGAGAGTTATGCAGGAAAGTATGTTCCTGCAATCGGGTATTATATTTTGAAAAAGAATATGAATTTACCAGTGTCAAAACAAGTGAATTTGAACGGTGTGGCAATAGGTAACGGGTTAACAGACCCAGTCACACAATTGAACACTCTTGCTAGGAAAGCATATTATTCTGGTTGGGTGAATGAGAGGCAAAAGGGTGAATTGGAGGAAGCTCAAGAAAAGGCAACGGAACTAGTTAAAATGGGAAAATGGAGCGAGGCAACAGATGCAAGAAATGGGGTATTTGATTTGTTGCGAGACATGACAGGATTGGCTACCTTATTTGACTTCACAAAGAAAGAGCCTTACAAAACAAAATTTGTAACCAAATTCTTGCAGACAGAGGTGGTGAAGAAGGCATTAGGTGCAAATGAATCTATAGTTTTTGAATATTGCAATGATGTGGTGAAGGCTGCTCTGCATCCAGATGTAATGAAGAGTGTTAAGTACATGGTGGAATTGTTGGTGAAGAAGAGTAAGGTATTGTTGTATCAAGGGAATTTTGATTTGAAAGAGACTGTGGTTTCAACTGAGGCTTGGGTGAAGACAATGAAATGGGAAGAGATAGAGAGGTTTTTAATGGCTGAGAGAAAAGTTTGGAAAGTGAATGGAGAGCTTGCTGGGTATGCGCAGAAATGGGGAAGCTTGAGCCATGCTGTGGTTTTAGGAGCTGGACATCTTGTGCCAGCTGATCAGGCTTTAAATTCTCAGGCCATGATAGAGGATTGGGTTTTAGAGAGGGGGGTCTTTGCTAATATAAGCAGTGCTTGAGAAACTATTAGTAAGTGTTATTATTGATATAAATATTGAATAATTAATTAGGGATCAATCCAAAGATTTGAACAAGAAAGATATTACACTGAAGAATTGTACCTAACAGAGCATAGAATTATATAGATTTTTATTAATATTTTGCGAGTGACTTTACATTTGAATTTATTCATTTATTTTCTTTGACATTTTGTTTCTTAGCATCCAATCAACCGAAGTGGCAAACTGAGCATTGTAGCTGAGTCTACTAAAAGGAAAATATCTTTTTAAGAAAGAGAAAAAAATAAAGACAAATCACCAGAAAGCCACTATGAAAATTATGGAAAAAACTTAACTGAGACTATTGAAAATTTAGTTTTAAAAATCAACACTTTAATTAATCTTTTGAAAACAGAAATTTAATATAAATAAACTTGTATGTGGATCTGATTATAAATCCCAATTTACTAAAAAATATTATAAATTATATATGTTGAATTTTTGTAAAATTTAATATTTTTCAAATTTGAAATTAACCTATAAATAAATCTAAATGTGAACAGTGCACCATTGAATTCACTATTTAATAGATGATCAAGCTCGCCCATAAATACCCTGGCCAAATCATTGAGATTAAAAAAAAAAAATGAATAGTCATTAAATTTAACCACATTTACTATGGATCTATAGGTATATCAAGAAAATGTTATAACACAAACATAAAAAAAACTATATACTCCGTTTTTTTTATCTGTTATTTAAAGTTTTACACATATATTAAGGCATTTATTAATTATATTCAAAATGACTTATTTAATTTTATATCATTTACCTTATTTTAAATTAAATTATTACATTTTAATTAAATGCTATAAGGATAAAATAGAAAAAAAAAATGAATAAATATTGTTTTGAAAATTTAAAACAACAATTAAAAATATAAATGAATAAATTTTTAAAACGACAAATTAAAAAAAAAAAATAAGTAAAATATATTTTACACTCTAATTTGAGATGCAATGGATTTGTTTTAACTTTATTTATTTTGGTTATTGAACGATGAATTTTCAATTTATGATAGATTATAATAAAATTAAATTTACTTTGTAAATGTTGTTGTCTTTTGTTTCTTTATTTCTCACATCTAACCTGGATCAAATGAAGATCAAGTGAAGGTGATTAATGTTGAAAATATTAGTATTAACAGGACACTTTGTTTATGGGGCAAAGAAAGAATTGAAGAAATCAGAACTGCCAATAAATATTACGAGTTCTCTCTCATAGCATAATTCAACTCAATATTTCCTTGAAAATGTACAATGATTTGCCATCAGGAAAACAAATTTTGTTTAGAATTTTTTAAATGGACACAAGAAAGGCCTAAAGATAAACAAACAAGACTAACTTCAACAAGTTTTGAATTTTGAATTGGAACGAAGATAAATTTTTATATCATTCTTCAAATTATAAATTTAGGATATGAGATTGTTGAGATTTTCAATGATTATTGATGCTAACTGATTTTTTTAAGAGATATTATAAACAATACAGATAAAATTATAATATTTTTAAAAATTATTAATTATATCACATATTACAAATTTAATATGAATAAAAATTAAATTGTCAAATTGTCAAATAAATTCACGCAACACAATAATAAAAATCAAATCTGGACCCTCTCTCAAATTACATAATAAACAAATTGTCGCAGAAATAATATATGGAGATGAAATAGTTACTACAAATTTGACTTATAAATTAGTAAAAAATATGCTTAAAACCAATCTATAATATTACTAAGTTTCATTATGCCATCCGAGGCTAACTTTAGATGTTTAAACTCTCTCTTCTCCTAAGTTAGGTTTATGACTCATTAAAAATACAAAAATTATCCCTCCATTTTAACGTATATTAAAATACCCTTTCCATTTTTTTATATACATTGATTTAGAGAGGAAATTTTTTTAAATATTCTCTTCATTCTTTTATATATATCAATTTAGAGAGGAATTTTTTTTTATATATATATTTTAAGATTATATTTATTATTTTCTTTCAATTTTATTCCTGATTAAAAATTAAATTTATATTTTTAATTAATTTTATAATTAATAGAATTATTTAATAAATATAATTATATTAATTATTTTATATTAAAATTAAGATATAATAATTAATTTATTAATTTTTATGTTTTTCTCTAAAAAGGATTTATATATAAAAAAAAAAAAATGAAATATTAAATTTTCGTCAATGTGACTATGGATGGTTTTAAAAAAAGTATTATATGTTTCATCTATAGCTTTTAGTCAGTTTTCGACTTTTCTTACGGTGTCCTAAAATAGGACAATCTCAAGAATCCTGTTCCCTAATGCTGCCAAATACCAATACATAGCAAATTTTAATTTCGCCATTGCAGACCTAAAACCAAAGTCCTCTTGAGCTTGACTTTCCACACAATGGAATCAACAACGGCACTTATCTGCTTCTTGCAGCTACTATTCTTCTCTTTACTCTGCCCATCTTTAGCCTCTTCGCCATTCATTTCAACCTCTACTTTTCCTAATGAAGCTCTCCCCACCAAATCTGGCTACCTTTCTGTCAATCCCAATTCTAGTTCGGCCATTTTCTACACCTTCTATGAAGCCCAAAACCCGGTTTTACCTCTTTCCCAAACCCCACTTCTTATCTGGCTGCAGGGAGGTCCTGGTTGCTCCTCTATGATTGGCAACTTCTTTGAGCTGGGTCCTTATCGTGTGGTCGATTCTGAGAGGCAAGGTATCGAACACCGTGCTCTTGTAAGAAATTTGGGCTCTTGGAACCGCATTTTTGGCCTTGTTTTCCTTGATAATCCAATTGGAGTCGGGTTTAGTATTGCTGCTACATTAAAAGAGATACCAACAGATCAACATACTGTCGCTAAGCATCTTTTTGCTGCAATTACTGGGTTTATTGAATTGGACCCAGTGTTCAAGAATCGCCCAATTTATATCACTGGTGAGAGTTATGCAGGAAAGTATGTTCCCGCAATTGGGTATCACATTTTGAAGAAGAATATGAAATTCCCAGTGTCAAAACAAGTGAATTTGAAAGGTGTGGCAATAGGTAATGGGTTAACAGATCCAGAGACGCAAGTGAAAACTCATGCTTTGATTGCATATTTTTCTGGTTTAATCAATGAGAGGCAAAAGGGTGAATTGGAGGAAGCTCAAGAGAAGGCAGTGGAGTTGATTAAAATAGGAAATTGGAGTGAAGCAACAAATGCAAGAGTTAAGCTTTTGGATTTGCTACAGAACATGACAGGATTAGCCACATTGTTTGATTTCACAAGGAAAGTGCCTTATAAAACAAGTCTTGTCACCAAATTCTTGCAATCAGTTGAGGTCAAGAAGGCATTAGGTGTAAATGAATCTAAAGATTTTGATGAATGCAGTGATGTGGTCGGTTTTGTACTGGAAGAAGATGTGATGAAGAGTGTGAAATATATGGTGGAATACTTGGTAAAGAAAAGCAAGGTATTGTTGTATCAAGGGCATTTTGATTTGAGAGATGGAGTTGTTTCTACTGAGGCTTGGGTGAAGACAATGAAATGGGAGGGGATAGGGAGGTTTCTGATGGCTGAAAGGAAAGTGTGGAAAGTGAATGAAGAGCTTGCTGGGTATGTGCAGAAGTGGGGAAGCTTGAGCCATGTTGTGGTGCTAGGGGCTGGACATCTTGTACCTACTGACCAAGCAGTACATTCTCAGGCAATGATAGAGGATTGGATTTTGGACACAGGCATCTTTGCTCATGAGCAAAAGAGGGATTCTGATTTGTAGTCCCTATTTGCAGTAGCTGTAGTATTATGTTGCTGTATGACTTAGTGATGATGGAGCGACTATGTTTCATCATTCATAAATAATGCACTGGTGTTTAAAAAGCATCTAATAATGCATCATTAACATTCCACTTGTTTTTGTTCAATGCCCAACTGGCTTCCTTGGTTTGAAGGCATGTCCATTGAATCTAATCTTTCAGATAATTAATTTGTTTCGTACACCTAATTGACATGAATGAATTTCATAAACTTACAATGCATTCATCTCAAATTTTATGGCTATGCTATTATAAAAAAAAATTAATTTTACCTAATAAATTTAGTTTTATAAAATTCAATATAATTAAAATAAATTTTATCAAAAGTAACTTTTATTTAGAAGTGCATCTCAAGCCTGAAGAATCAAGTCTATTCCCATCTTTGATCATAAATTATAACCATGCACCAGTGACCTGTGTCAAGGATTGATGAACAATTGTCAACTCTTTAAACTTTGAAAATCAAGAATTTCAAAACAAATGGAATGCTCGAAATACAAAATTGTCCAAATCAAAGACAAAAAATTTGCACGAGAAATTTAAAAATGAAAAGCCTCAGATTAGCATATTGGCACATTCCTCATCGGAAGCAACAACCCATGTAGGAAAACTCTACACGGAGCGCAAATGTTGTTGTTGCCACTCATGCCCAAATGTTCTCCTCATCAGCAATAACAACAAAAATGGTAAAACATTAAAAAAAAATTGATTATAAAGAACTGATTAGTTATAATTATTCTGTAATGGCGTTTGGAGGCGGGTTTGTGAGGAGTATTAGATGGGTAAACAAAAGATAGAGATTTGGCAAAGAACCAAAAATTTCCACTTTCACAAACCCACCAAGCACGAAACCCGTACTATGATGCCATTGGATTTGATATCTGGGGCCGAAAAAAGCAGGGCATCCGGTAGAGAACCTACCGGTTTTTGGGAGCCACTGATTTATACTGCTCTCCCCTGTTTGACCCAGCCCCATTTTTTCCTCTGCTGTTGAAATAAAGAATAGCTAATTGATCTAAGGAAGACGAGTGGAGAGTGGATGTAAACCTGAAAGCAGCCTCTGTTGAAATAAAGAATAGCTAATTGAATCGGCTTTGTAAGATAACCCTAGACCAATTGTATTTATACAAGAACCTAGTAGCAAGGAAGAAGAGAGTAAGCACGTGACCTCATCACGTGGTTGAGCATAACCCTTTTTTTTAAATTTTTTCCAATATATATTATTATATACAATACCCATACAACTACAAATTTTAAAGGGATAATTATCATTTTATCCTTATAAATTATATAACACACTAAACCTCATAATTTTTAAAAAATATATTATATAATACATTAAATCTCTTAATTTTTTAAAAATATATTAATTTTTCAATATTAAATTTCTTAATTTTTTTAAAATATATTAATTTTATCGTAATAATTATTTCATTATATTAATCCTTTCTCATTCAATTTTATCTAAAATTCCTGTTAATCAACGTAAATTTAGTCAAAATAAATATAATAACTATTTTTAAAGACAAAATTATCTTTTTAATAATAAATCCCAACTCTCAACTTCCTTCCAGGTTCTCTCTCTCCCTTTCTGCTTGCAAATCTCAAAGATCAAAGCATCAGATTCAATTTTTCTCTACGATTTCTATGCAAAGAGAGAGATAAAGAAAACTATTTTTTTTCTTAATTTCATCAAGTCTTCTTGAAACCCTATGAAAAGCTCACCATAAAAAATGGATTTCTAGGGTTTGTTTAGATTGCAATTAGATGGTGGTTCCTCTGAATACCTGGGTCCTTATATCCAATTTCAAGTTGGCCTACAATTTTCTTCGTCGCCCTGATCCAAACGACATCGTACGTAAACCGAAAATAAAGAACACATCTGGAGAAAATCAGCAGCGATGGAGATAGTACATAGACGAACAACGAAGAACATTAAGTAGACCCAAAATCGCAGTCTTGGAATCGCAAACCGAAAATCAAGAATCTAGAACTCTGATTTGCATACCTAAAATAGCAAATCGAGAATAAAGAAAGCAGACTTTTTCGGTTGGTATCGATCCTTGACTTGACGGGCAAATAACGAGAGTGAGCTCTATCGTTGATGGATATGGTGGTGTCGAACCAACACTGGAGAAGAAGCACCTGGGAATCGAAGGTGACAGGAACAATTTGGCGATTTTAATGACCTTGACACCAATTTGGCGATTTTGATTGAAGGTGCTAATGTGGCGACAATAGGAAAATGGCCAAGCTTTTGATATTTTTCTTTTTTTTTTTCCAATTTTTAGATTTTAAAATTAAGAAAGATCTTAATAATTAGACTTAATTAACATAAAAATAATAATTTAGAGATTTAATTAACCTAAAATTAGAAAAGTGAGAGTGTATATAAAGATGGAGTAGTGAGAGTGTACATAGAGAGACGAGTTTGGGAGAAGAAAAATAGTAATAGGGAGTTTGGGTGATGAAAAATAGTAATAGGGGTATTTTGGTATTTTTATTTATTATTAATAATAAAACGATGAAATTTAAAAAAAAAAAATTAATTAATATATTATATAATTTATTAAAAGAGTTTGTATATTTTTAAAACGTTTGAAAATATAATATATTATATTATTTATTAAAAATAAATTGATAATTATTTTAATTTTAAATTAATAATTTCTTCGCAAGCCTAATATTGACAAAAATCAAAACTAAACCTATCAAACCATCAAATTATTAAATGAATACTTAAGACGGTTAGAATAGAATCTTAGATTTTTTTGGTATATTTGTTCAATACCAATATACCAAGAATTAAATAAAAAATAAATTAACATATATACATTTTTTATTATTATAAAATTATTCAAGCTGCTTGAACTTTATTTGTTTAATTCATGAAAAAATTAATCAAATTTTATTAATCAAAATAAACTATATTTTTAAATATAAAATAAAACTCAATTTTTTTTATGAGTAATCTTATTATTGATATTCCTCTTGTGAAAAGATGGAATGGGAATAATTGATATAATGAACTAAAAATATATTTTTTTAAATAAATATTAATATGTATTATTGAGATAAAAATATTATTATTAAATAAAAATATTAAAATCAATAATTTTAATTAATTGATTAAAACCGTGAATAAGTAATCTCAATTTAAATTTTTATAAATTAATTTTGAATTTTCTTTTAACTCAATTTAAATCCGAATTGAGGTTGAATTACATCTAAACAAATTAATTTCAATCCCTCTAATACTCAACTAGACTCGACTTCACAAACTTGTAGGCCTAGATATGGGGAAAAAAAGAAGCAGCCTAGATATGTTAGATTATTAATTTATTCTTTAAAGCTTTTCTTTAATCAATGACTAAGAAAATTATTAAATGGAATAAAATTAATATGACTAGGATTATAAAGGTAAATTAGGCATATATTTTTATTGTATGTGTCATAATTTAATCTCACTTATTTTAAAGTTATATTTTCTTTTTTATCCAGATAAAATATTTTTATCGATTTTTAAATAATTAAGTATTTTTTTTGAGTGAGTTTAAAGTTTATCTCTCAATTTATATAATTAAAAATCACCTATTAAATATTAATCATAAAAAATAAATTTGAATAAATAAAATAAAATTATCCATCAGTTATAACAAAATAAATAATATAAACGTGCTTAAATAGTTAAATGGGGAATGAGTCTAATGACATCCTATATATTTTTATTGCAAATTTGTAATGGTATAAATGATAGATGACAATAGAATTTTACAATAAATGTTAGAGTGGTATTTATTGAAAGAGTTTTTATTAAATTAAATTAATAATTTTAGGTTGAAATTTTTTTAAATTAAATTAAATTATTATTATAATTAAATTATCGATCTGAATTTAATTTAATGACCTTTAATTTATCAATTTTAAATTATATATATTTTTTATAAATTATTATTTTATTATAAATTTAAAAAAAAATTATAAATATCGTTGATAAAAAAATTTAAAAAATAATTTAATATATAATATAAAATTTATATATTTCATTAATTAATATTCTTAAAATTTATATTTTTTTTAAGAATTAAATTATTTTTTATTTATTTTTAATTATTTTTCATGAATAGTTAATTTTTTAAAATTTTAAATTAATATTAAGTTAAAAAAATATGATTGTATATAAAATAAAATCATTATAATAATAATAAAAAATAATATATATATAATTTAGATCTAATTCGGTTTGAAATAGATAATAAAATTTAAATTACAAACTAAACTAAAATTTAATTTATTATATATTTTAAATTAAATTAAATTAAATAATTTATAAAACTATTAATTTTAATTTATTTTAATTTAATTTATTTAATTTGATTGGTCTGATTTCCAAAACCAAATGAATATTACGAATGGGATATGGGATAATAAATCGTTTAATGGGCTCATGGGTAACAACGAAATAGCTAATTTATTTTACCGGTAGATTAAAATGTTAGCTATTGAAATCATTGACTAGTGAACCAAATAAAATTTAGTTAATCATTTAAATTCAATAAATAATAATTCAAAAGTACGGTCTTAATTACGGAAAGAGAAAATCGTATTTATTAAATATTTAATATAAATAATAAAACATAATTATATTGAATTTCGGAAAATAAAATAGAAATATATAAATTTTCAAATGATTTTTAAAATAAAAAGAAGGGGAATGATAAATGAGACGATGCGAGACGATCTCTTTGCTGTATTCCCCATTTACCACACATGCACAAGCCTTAGCTGCAAGAAGCACCAGGATTTGAGCAAGTTTTGAACCCAAGGTTCACTTTACCTCTTCAATTTTTTTGTAGCTTCACTTGAAAACAAACGGAAGCATTTGATAAACGCATCATAAACTTTTGATTTTGATTTTGGTTTTTGCAGGTTCTGTGGACATATAAAAATTATCATATTATTAATGATAATTAGGAATGTCCAACTCGTACTGTGAAGTTGTTCCTGTTTCTCATAGCACTCGCACTTTCGGCTATGTATGTATTGAATTTTATACATTTTCCTTTCAGCATTTATAGTTGCATTGTTCTCTTATCTGGTAGATAGTTTAGGGATTTTGTTTAATTATCATATTAGTAGAATTTGTGCTTTCTCTGCTCTACTATGAATTGCCTTCTTACTTCAAATTTTATTTTAATATAATGCAATTTCATGAGCCAAGTCTCATCATATAGGGCAAAACTCTCATCATATGGGATTAAAATTACTAGACTAGGATGCTCTTCAACTTAAGCTTCTAACACCTAGTTGCTCAAATCACAGTTCTGAGTCATTGTTTTGTTCTAATTTAGCATCCTGTGTATTTCTTTTTACTCCTGTAATGCTTAAACTCAAGATGGTGATTAAAATGATTAACAATTATATTTCAGTGTTGTAGTGGGAAACAATTGACAAGTGTAATTTTCTTCAAATTCGAAAGGGGACATCAAAATGCTTTGAGTCGAAGAATGAGGTAATTGTGGTGTTCTTGCATTTCTTGCTTAAAGGATGGGAAATTGTAGTTATTTCAGTCAGTGTGTGAAATGACTTGCCTTGCAGGTTCACTAATTTTGTCTTCAGCATATCAAGATTGTGTTCTCGATCCAAACATAAATTTGCAGAAAAGCTGTTGGATGAAGTACATAAGTATGATGTGCCAAGCATCTCTGATAGATCAAAGATGCTTAATAAGGTAAATTTCTTAGTTGTGTGTGGAGGATAATGATGGATGATTCACTTGTGTACTGCAATATGCTTTGGGAATATGAGGGTTGCTTCACCTGAATGCTCTTGGATGTTCTTTAGCTTATCATTCTAGATTTTGTCGGCAATCTGTTTCTTGCAGGTATCAGTGCTTATGGAGTATGATGGTTTTCATGATTTAATTGAGAATAAAAAAGCTGAAATGCAATCTGGTCAGGATCTCAAAAATACTATGGATGATTTTGATGTCTCCTTCGCGTGTAAAAGATATCCTTCTATTGTGCTGGGTAATGCTCCTCCTGTGGAATTATATGATGAGACTGCACAGCACTCTGAAACGAAGAAACTTTTAGAAGCTGAAAGTTATAAAGAATTTTCCTCAGACGCACTGTGTGTGAAATTGGTTGATCCAAATGGTCTTTCTGAACAGCTGACTTCTATGGGCACCGATGCAAGTGAGAACTCTTCCATACCAAAAGAAATAGGCAATGAAAACACATACATAATTAGCAAATCAAGGGAAGAAAAAACTTATGTATTAAAAGAATTAAAAGAGGAAGATATATATAGTTTGCCTGTATATTCTGAGAATATTACTTTGGAAATGAAAGAAAAATTGGATTATGAAGTTATCATGGAGGAATCTTCTTCTAAAGTGATTCCTGAATCACAGCAAGTGTCTGAATCACTACCCTGTGCTTCATCTCTTGATACATCTATCAGTTGCATACTTGGATTAAGTAAGAGACAACGCCATCAGCTGGAAAATTGCGGCTTTCACACGGTAGGTCTGTTGGAGACTATTTAAAAGTAAATTCCTTTCGGATTCTTATAATTGGATTACGGCATGGGTGAATTCTATTCTTGTTGTTGCTGTGCAGTTACGGAAACTGCTGAACCATTTCCCTCGAACCTATGCTGATTTGCGAAATGCAAAAGTTGGAATTGATGATGGGCAATACTTGATTTCTGTTGGGAAAACTTTATCTTCCAGGTATTCAGATGTCCCCAGAATATTTTGATTTCCTCTTCTTGTTCTTGGCGCTGAAAAGGTTTAACAAGTTTTCCTGGGCCTTGGTGTATTTTGGTTTGTCTTTTCAAAAATTCTCTAGATCATTGCATAGACAGGGTCTGGCAATCAGAGAACTTTGATATACCTTTTCTTTTTGGTCCATCTCAAACCTACGTGACAGATAGAGGGTTGCCCTTGCCCATCCCATATATCCCACCACCCAATTCTATTGAGATTGACTTGTTAATAAAAATCCCTAGCTTTAACTGTTGGTCTGTTTCCCTGGAGACTGTACTTTGATATGGTTATTAGACTTGAATAATGCGTCTAAAGTTGGCTCCTGGATATATGTTTCTTTTAACAAACTCTTGGATTATTGGTACTGCAGTAAATTATCGAAAGTACTGTTCTTTATAACAGCAATGATCTGCTTGAGGCAAGAATAAATGATCAATTTTTTTTGGTATGGGATATGTGTAATATTCTAACATAATCAAGATAAATGCAATCCTTCTGCTAGTTAAAGAGAGAGAGGGTGGAGATACTGCAAGGCTTACCCACACTCACTGCCCTAAACAAGTATTCAGCTTGTGCAATGGTAAAATGCAATTTAATATGCAGTTATCTGAGATCACTGATAAACAATATAAAGTGAAGCTTTGAAATGGAGGAGGACTAGTGTATGAACACTTCCAACCCTAGCTTATACATTTTTTGGTGGAGGAACTTATTATTGTGACTTTTAGTTGTGCGTATTTGATTTGCCTTTATGTCCAATTAACTCCTCCTGGCTTTTCCCCCTAGCTTATGACGTTTCTTGGACTGCTTTTCTTGCTTTCTAGTCCTTTGTAATCAAAGTCTTAGACCTGTTTCTTAAGTACATTATTTCATTGACATATAAACAAGAAAATGTTTAGGTCTTGGCTATTATTATTATTTATTTTTTGATTGCCCTTGATTTTTTAATCTGTTTTGCCTGTACAAGCATTCTTTATCCATTCACGTGTACTTAGTCATGTATGTATGCATGTATGAAACTATATCTTTTTCCTGTATGTGTCTGTATCTGTGTATGTAGTAACCATCAATGTAACCAACCATAAGTAGAAAGTTTGTGTTTTGATGTTGATAACATTTTACCATTCTTGTTATAGGGGAGTTAGAACCAGTTATTCCTTTTCATTTCTTGAGGTGGTTGTGGGATGTGAGGTAGCAGATGATGAATCTCAGCATACCATTGATGATATTGATAATGGAGGAAAGAAAACCATTTATTTGCATCTCAAGAAATATTTCCGTGGCACACGTTTCACTAGTCAACCTTTTCTCAGAAGTCTTCAAAACAAGTATAAATTGGGAGATATTGTTTGCGTTAGTGGTAAGGTGAGTTATTTATCTCCATTATGTTCTCTTGTCATAGCTAGTTGGTAGCTTGAGCTAGGACAAAAATTTTTCATAGAGAGTCATGATATCTAGGTGTTTTTTTCCTATGCTAAGGTAGTATACATTTTCAATTGTTATTATTCTCTTAGAGGTCCATGTAGATAATATATTAGATATGAAATTGTATAAATTCACTCTCGTAGAAGGGTGCATATTCTTACATGAGATGAAGTACAGTTTCTATATAGAGTTTTTTTTTCTCAGTATGTTATTGCCTAGCAGTTAGTCTTATGTTGTCGTATGTTTTGAGCATTCCTAGACTTGGTGCTTGAATGTTGTTTTCCAATGTAGGTTAAGACCATGAGTTCTAAAGATCACTACGAAATGAGGGAATACAATATTGATGTGCTAAAAGATGATGAAGATTCATCTCTTCATTTGGAAGGGAGACCATATCCTATATACCCTTCTAAAGGAGGCTTAAATCCTGGTTTTCTTAGGAACGTTATTGCAAGGTTTGTGCTTCATTCTGTTTTAGTAGTTTGACATGTAATACCATTACAATGCCAACCCTCTTTAGATTTTCTAACTTGAGTACTAATTCTTTTTCTCCCTTTTGTCTTAGGCCCTTTTATTATTTTTCATGTTGTGGCTTGCTATTATTTTTCTTTTTGTTTCAGTAAGCAACTAGGCATTACTTGTGGATTCAACTTTTTCTTGAGAATTTTCTCCTTTTTGCATTTTCTTTTTCTTTACTACTCTATATATATTTGGGAAACTGTTGTGGCTTACTATTCTTTTTCTTTTTGTTTCAGTAAGCAACCTGGCATTACTTGCTGATTCAACTTTTTCTTGAGAATTTTCTCCTTATTGTGTTTTCTTTTTCTTTACCACTCTATGTATATTTGTATGCAAAATTGGGTTTTTCTTCTGGTTATGGATATCGAGCAGAAGAACATACAAAGGAGAAATTTCAGATAAAGGGATTCCTGTTTCTAGCCTTTTAATATTACCACTTGGG
This sequence comes from Aleurites moluccanus, assembly GCA_948193065.1. NCBI lineage: Eukaryota > Viridiplantae > Streptophyta > Magnoliopsida > Malpighiales > Euphorbiaceae > Aleurites > Aleurites moluccanus. Next base: position 138,785 of record CANXYC010495108.1, read on the forward strand.
TTATATTCTGTTGATCATGTAAACTCTGCAAAGATTTTATTTAAGCATATGGATTCTCTTTAATTTGTGATGTGTTGAAGAAATTCATGCAACACATCATTTCTAATTTCTATAATTAGACCTTGTGGCAGTATTTTTTACTTTTTCTTATGACAATGTGTTTTGGGTGAGAAATGGAGAAATTAGAGGGGATTCCTGGAAGTCTTTGTACTTGTTACTTCCTGGATTAAATGCCTCCAAATTCCAATAATGCATAAATCAAGAATGCATATGATGAAGTTTTTTCCTTATGTGAGATGCATCTTGTGGGGTTGTAGGATTTCACCATTCTTGTTGAAACTCTATTCTTGCTTTTGTTGGCACTTAATTTCATGTCATGTTAAATTTTAGTTTTTAATGTGATTAAGCATCACTATAACAAGTTAACAACCAAGGACTCCAGTGGCTCTTAAAATCAGGAAATTTTGGTTTTTTATTAATTGCATTATCATTACATTCCCATACCATTTTATTCCATGGGCTAAGCGTAAGTTTTACTAGATACTTGATGCCTACATTTTTTTAGTTGGGCTTGATATCCCAATTTCATCCTGTGATCTGCTTAACTGACTTGAAAACCTTGGCGCATTAGATGTTTGGATTCAGTCTTGTCATCTTTTTGAGTGACTCACCTAACTTGCTTATTTGTCTGTATCAATATCTTGTACATGATCTTTTAGGAACTCGATTTTTTATTATTACATTTTTGCTTCAACTTAGGTTCCTTTGTTTCTTGATATGGGCTTGCACAATGATAATGTAGACATTGTTTTTGCATCTTCCAGAGCTGTACAAGCCTTGGCTACTGATGTTGATCCTATTCCAAAAGAAATCACTCAGGACTTTGGACTTTTACATCTTCATGATGTAAGGAATTTTACTCTATTTCTTTAAGATTTTTCTTGCCTTTTGGTCCATGCTTCAAGAATACATGTGCATTTTTGGCAGAATAATGGTTGGGAATTTTGGGGACTATGGTCTCACAACCTAGATTTTGACTTCATGAGCTATTTTTTCTCTTTTTCTAATTTTTAGATGTGTAGATTTAAAGCTCCTGTTCCATTTTCACCACTTTTTTTTATTGTAAGATTTTTTGCTGTCTGAACCATTGTAAATTATTATCATTCAATCAAAGTTCTTAAAGCACCAAAATTTGACAGCTTTCATTCTTAAGGCAATACCTAATATTTTGTGTGCATGAGCATGGCATGTATGAACATTGTTTTACATCATTGCTTGCATATTATATTGAAACTTACACATTATTCTTGAAATTGTAGGCATATATCAGGATTCACCAACCAAAGAATCTGGAGGAGGCTGATTTAGCTCGTAGAAGGCTTATATTTGATGAGTTCTTTTACCTGCAGGTGGTAATTGCATTTTGCTGTTATTTTTATGCTCTGGAGAAAATAATCCTATATTTTGTCTAGTCTATTTTTGGTAATCTGAGAGGCATCTCTTTGTATTCTTACCACCTCATTAATTGATGTCATGCAAAATATATTGGATTCCTTATGTCAGTTTTTTATAGAGCGCCCTACAGTGCCTTTTCTTATTATTTTCAAAGCTGTTGCGTTAGGTAATGGTATGCATCAATCATTCAGAAAGGCTCTTATAAATTTTTTTTGCCTAATGGTGATGGATGCAAACAGCCATTTTATTTACAGCCATAATATAATGTTCATTGCACTTAAACTCCAGACATACACACATTTTTTAAATTTTGCTTTATTCAATTTTTTTTTTAGGTCGCTGAACCAAATTTAATTCAATGCATTCTGGGGAGAACCAGCTAACTCTGGCTTCCAGTGGTATTGCACCCCAACCACAACTCATTCACTAATTCTTCAACATCAGTAGGTTCAATCCAGAGGTTAATCACACTCTGGCAACTTTACCTGAGGCAGAGTGTTTGTGCTGAGTAACTCAATTCTACAACGAAAGGCAAACAATATCAGTTGAAACTATTTTAAAATAATAAATCACAGTATGACAGCTTTATTCTGAATAAGGATCATCATAGTACATGAAAGTGTTGGTATTGTTGTTTTTCACAAATTTTTGCATATCTATGTGCTTACTGCAATTCACTATTCTTAGAAAGTTTAAAAAAAAAAAACAAACATCAGAGACGCATTTCTGTGGAATGCACCCAGAACTGGGACTCTGGCCACAGTAAAGTTTAACCGTGAGCAAGCCAGTTGAGTGGTTCTGAAAGGTCATGTCATCTGTAGTTGTAGTCCACCAAAAGTTATTCACTGTGTAAATCATGCTAATTGGTTGCTTGGAAATTAGAAATCTTTTACTCATCTCTTGTTTTCCAGTTCATATCTTGATCCCCTTTATAGCTTAATTAGTCTGGCAATTTTTTAGGCTTTACTTTTAGCAGTAATCACCTATGGACTCTTAAGTATATTTCTGTGTGCAGTTGGGGCGCTTATTCCAAATGCTTGAAGGTCTTGGTACACGAATGGAGAAAGATGGATTACTGGACAAGTACAGAAAACCTCAATTAAATGCTCTTTATATGAAGGATTGGTCCTGCCTTACCAAGAAATTTTTGAAGACTCTTCCATACTCCCTCACTTCTAGTCAGCTAAGTGCTGTTTCAGAGATTATATGGGATCTAAAGAGACCTGTTCCTATGAACCGACTTTTGCAGGTTGTGGATTATACATTAATGCTCTGATTTTTTCTTCACTATCAGTAAACAATAAGTTTTTGTTTGTTTTTCACTTTCATAATGTGCTTTTGAAGTTGTCTCAATATATGAATTTATGTTGCCAATTTTCAGACACCTTTTTCTTCTCTAGCAATAGAAAATATATATATATATATATATGCTATTATCATTGATAAAGTGGCAGCATCTGTAAGCAAGATCGTTATTTTCACCCTACCCCCTTCTCCTTTCCCCTTCTTGCTCTCTTGTTTAATAATGCTATGGAAGAGATGATGCAACTGTTGCATGATATTCTCACAATTGTATCTGTCCAGCTGATATATGCAGTAGAACTCCCTGCTCTTCTTTTATGTTAAATTTGCTTGGATTTAGTTATTCCATCTAGCTGTTTTTCCCTTCCATTTCTTCTTTCCTCATGGAATATATCTATATAACATTATCCTCAACTTAGCCAGCATATTCTATTGATTAGATTTTTTTCCCCTCCGGGCGGAATGGTGAACCCAACTAACTTGAGATTAAGGCTTAGTTGAGTTGCTGGCAGTATTTCTCTTTCTGAGACTCTTGTTTCCTGCAAGTAATGATAGAAAAGCAGTAGTAAAGAAAAACAGTTTAACTTTTTATTTCATACTTACTGTGTAATGCTTTTAGGATAAAATTGCATCTCACACCCATTTTGCTTAGCTTTTCATAATAAAAGTAGTGTTGATGCTTAGCTTTTCATAGTAAAAGTAGCATTGATGAAATAAAAATCACAATAAAAATGAAGCGAAATGATTGAATGACTGTATATAGCTGATTTTATTTAATATGCCCCCGGTTGGGGCATGGACCTCAAATGCAGCCTCTCTTATGGCTCCATCCCTGTTATTAACATTTTACTGGTGTTGCCACAAATGTCCATCATGTAATCTGCATAATATCAAAGCAAATAAAAAATACTTGGCAGTTGGGGTCTGTTTGAGAAAAGTGAAGAAATTATGGGGAGAATTTTTTTTTCCTGAAGGAAACTGATTGCTGGGGCATAAATAATTGATACTACTATTATCTAGTCTAGAGAACTTTGACGTACTGGAAGAAAGAACAGAATAAGTTATAAATGAAGTATTGATTGGATATTGATGAACTTTATGGCATTTGTGCTTCAGAATGTAGAAATAGAAGAAAAGAAAAGTTCACTTACCAATATTTTTATACTTATTTCAGGGTGATGTTGGATGTGGGAAAACAGTGGTAGCTTTTTTGGCATGTATGGAAGTTATTGGTTCTGGTTATCAGGTTGGTCGCTTCATGAATGTTGTGCTCTTTATCTATTTATTCAATTAACTGCAGAATGTCTTCAGCATACTTTTGGAATTTACTTACTAGTTATGGCTTTCCAATGTTTTTGTTTATTGCATATAGTAGATTTTTCCGCAATTATTGTATTGTTGTGCTGTGGTTCATAGATTTTGATCCTTTATTTCTACATAGATTTGGTAATTAATGGATATTTTGGTTGAATTTTTTTGTATGTAGGCAGCTTTCATGGTTCCAACTGAGTTGCTTGCAATTCAGCATTATGAGCACTTGCTTAATTTGCTAGACTCTATGGAGGAGGACCAATCCAAGCCTTCCGTTGCTCTATTAACAGGATCAACACCATTGAAACAGTCACGGATGATTCGTAAGGCATGAATTTTAATTAAATATTTTGATTATTTTTTAACAAGAATTTTTGAGATAGTAATTTGCTGTTTACTTCATTTGGATGACAGGAGCTCCAAACAGGAGACATATCAATGGTCATTGGAACCCACAGTTTAATATCTGACAATATAGAATTCTCTGCTTTACGTATAGCTGTGGTGGATGAGCAACATCGCTTTGGTGTGATCCAGAGAGGAAGATTTAACAGTAAGGTTGTTTGCTCTACTTGCCCCAGCATGATGACCTTTTATGTGAAACATTTAATTTTAAATAAACTCTAGCATTTCACTTTCTGGCTGTTCTGAGCATTCTCATTTTCTTCTTGGCATCTACTGTGGATTTAGTGCAAATAAAAAGTGATTTTTTTTAATTGTTTGAATAATTAGTTTTTTCAGAATGTTTTTTTGGAGTTCCACTTCTTTACACATGTTTCAGACTGCTTCGACTTAGTGCCTTTTGAACTGCAAAAGTAGTTGTGCATGTATAGTCTTGTGCCTGTGGATTTAAATTGCAGTTCGTCTTTCTCCCTTAAAGATGGGACAAGCTCTGATCCTTCCTTTTTCTGTAACTAATCTTTTGAAGCTGCTATTCACACATTCATTTTCTAGCTAACTGTCCAGTTGGCAGTGGGTGTTATAATGGGAAGGTTCAATGGCAGCCATCTCAGAAGTCAGCATTTGTTGCATATAAGAAGCTGCTTTGTTACTCTGTATACACACAGTGGGACATCTTAAGTGGTTCTCTGGAAAATATACAGCAATACAAATAACAAAAACAGGAGGAGAAAGGTAGAGTTTCTTATGGCTAAGAGGTTGTTGATCCTCAGTGGCTAGACTTGGGAAGTGCTTTCTGCTGCAGGATGTGTGGGTTCTGGTGATGTGGTGATTAAATGAGATGAGGCCAATGATAAAAGTTGTATCTTTTGAGAGGTTAAGGGGTTAATATAAGGGAGGTTATTCTAAAAGGGATAGTCAACAGAGTTTATCTCCTTATTGGCGTGTTATGTTGTGTATCAGTATAATGAGTTTCATCTGCTTATTTTGATTTTATGGACTCATTTGGAATCCACCATTTTGGTCATTTTGAGGAGAATGGGCTTGTCCAGAAATTCTGGGGACTTCTGTTGGTTTTAAAATAGTGTAGTTTTTGTGGTAGAGAGGACGTCAAGTTGGATTCTCCAATCATATAAAAAAACTATTGTAGCATATTTTTAATTGTAGCTTGATGTGGGAACTGCTAGTAACTGACTGTCGTTTGGGGACTTTCGGTGTAAGATGTGATAAAATGGCATTAGTGGATGCATGAATCTTCTATTTATCTGAAAGTTCTTTTGTGATGCTCGCGCAGATAAAATTGACCAACTTCATGCAGCGCAAGCTTCTAGAATTGTTTATTCTATTAATGTGCATAAAAGATATTTTTCTATCATTACCTTTTTAGATAGAACCAATGCTGGGACCCGTGCAATTAATTGCTTCATTATCTTTCTGCAAATAATTTGTATAATTAAGTGACCGCATCTTATGCCTGCAGCTATGTTTTAGCTCTTTAAGTTCAAGAATGGCAGCAACCCGTTCCAGTGGGTCCTCAAAAGGTGATGTCTACATGGCCCCCCATGTACTTGCTATGTCAGCCACTCCCATCCCAAGGACACTTGCTTTGGCATTGTACGGGGATGTGTCCTTAACGCAAGTATGTAAATTTTGTCTCTATGGTCATTGGCATGGTATATGGCACCATGTAATTTGAGCTTTCTTATACTTTCCTCAATTCTGTTAACATTGTTAAAAAATATTGGGGGGGTCTATCTGTCTCTTGCTTGGCTATTTGAGCCATTGAATATTTTTGGTTTTGTAAAAAAGAGTGATTAAACGGTGAACCACTCTCTATTTAGTACATCATATCAAAGTAAGGTGGTTTATGGGATTAGGACTTTCTTACTAAGGTTTTTTCAGCTTTTATTCACAAATCAAAGTAAGGCGGCTACTGTTTAATATAATTGATTTTGCCTTTCGAAATTTATTCTTGGATTTACTGCAGATAACTGACTTGCCTCCTGGAAGAATTCCAGTTGAAACATATATCATGGAAGGAAATAGCCAGGGGTTTGAGGATGTCTACATGGTATCGTTTTTTCAAACTGTCTGAAGTACTTAGCATATCTTTTTGTCATCCTTTTTTTTTAATTTTAAAAGAAAAATCACGGGGGAGGGGGTTGTAAATTTACATACTTGCCTAATCATTGATGCCTTACATGATTAGGCAAGTGCTAGATGATTGGATTTTTGGCCCAATATCCAACATACAAATGGGCCTTTAATATTTGAATCATCATTGTTTGGTTACCATGAACAAGCAATGGGAATGCAAATGGTCTCTATTTCTGCTCATGATTTCCAATACCTGACCCCATGGAAATAAAAGTAAGGTGTTAAATACCTTTATACTCCTGATTTCTCATTCCCATCCATCATCCAACACCACCCAATAAATGGAAATGGAATCTTAATTCCTAATGTTAATCTTTCATTCCCTATAATACAGCCTGAGCATGTATTAGGCTCCATTTTGATTTGCAAATATGAATGTTGATCATTGCATTTTGAAACAGAAAAACAATGAATGCAATCCAGTAATGCTACTAAAGAAACTTATAGAAGCACTTACTAGATGCATGTCTGTAATTTATTTTCTTTGGTAAAGTCATGCTGCATTCATTGTGAAAATCAACAGCTTGATATTTCATGTTAATCATTTTACATCAATCTGAAATTGATGAAACAGTTTTTGTCTCTTTTCCTATTATACACTGTTTAGGGCCATTTTTTTTTTCTTTAATCACAATATTAAATTAGATTTTCACTAGTTCAATCCACATCATCTTTTCGTTTATGTCCCCTCTTCCATATGCCCTTCTGCTTCCTCACGCTAGTGCATCAACAATTTGTATTGGATGTGGTCATCTATGATGATCCGCCTTCAACTTATTCTCTGTGGGTGTCAACCTTTTTACAAATGTAATACAATTTCATATGAGATAAATTGGAGAGAAGAGAAGAATGATTAAAATTGGAGTCTTCTTCCTAGTAAAAAAATAATATACGATTATATATTTTCTTTATTTGGGAATATATATTCTTTCATATGCATGGTTTAATATTTAATATGTTGTGGGATCTGTAAGATATAAATGATAGTTTTATGTGTAGAAATTGTAATATTGTCAATTATTTTTTCTCTCATCATTATTTGATGCCGAGGATAATTGTATCAGATGATGCTAGATGAATTAGAAGCAGGGGGAAAAGTGTATCTTGTGTATCCAGTCATTGAACAATCTGAGCAACTGCCTCAGCTTCGTGCTGCTTCTGCTGATCTTGAAGCTATGTCAGACAAGTTTCATGGTTACAAATGTGGGTTATTACATGGCAAAATGAAGAGTGATGAAAAAGATGAAGCATTGAGACAATTTAGATCAGGGGAAACACGCATACTCCTTTCCACTCAAGTAATCGAGGTTGGTGTTGATGTTCCAGATGCATCCATGATGATTGTTATGAATGCTGAGAGATTTGGAATAGCTCAATTGCACCAACTCAGAGGACGAGTTGGACGTGGAACAAGGAAGTCCAAATGTATATTATTAGCATCTACAACAAGTAGCCTTAACCGTCTGAAGGTGCTGGAAAAGTCATCGGATGGTTTTTACTTGGCAAATGCTGATCTTCTTCTACGTGGACCTGGTGACTTGCTTGGGAAAAAGCAATCAGGACACCTTCCAGAGTTTCCTGTTGCAAGGTTGGAGATAGATGGGAATATTTTGCAAGAAGCACATGCTGCTGCACTGGTAAATATCTTTTTAGTTACAATTTTATGAAATTTCTCAACCCTTTTTCAGTGAATCAAATGTTTCTTCCTATAATCCAGTATTCAAGTTTTATCAGTTTTCTTGCATGCTATATAAAATTTTCAGTATAGGTATTTTTATGAGCTTTCTGTGCTCGTCATTGTGCACGAAATGGAACTTTAATCAATGGCATTACAAAATGCTGATCTGAGGAGAGTAATTTCCTCTATTAGAACATTTAGATATTAGATAAGAAGCCCATGTAACTCTCTCTCTCTCTCTGTCTTACATTTTCTCGCATTTTTCAGCATTCAACCTTTTTTTTTATCCATCTCTGTATCAAACTCTAAGGGCTTTTCCTTTATTCTTGCTATGCATGTTATGAATCCTTGGTGGATTTCATGGTTTTTAAAGTTGGTCAAAGCTTACAAATTTCTTCGTATTCAACTGAAATAATTTGCAGAGCAGTGCACATTCTTGTGTATGCTAGTTCATATCCATTGACATACCTGAAGACCTTGTTTTGCTAGATGAACATGGGCACAGGGGCCAAAAACACTTATTGTTAATATCCTCTTCTGCCTTTGCAAATTTGGCCCTTAACCTAAGTTTACATGAGAAGCCTAAATGTAAAAATATTTATAGGAAAAATATGTGAACTCCTAGACAAAAATCTTTATCATAGATGGTCCTAATTTTATTGGCAGGCAACAACTTGTTTTGGTCTTAGCAATCTACTTCCTGGCTTTTAACATGCAAAAGTAACATAAATGGGAAAGTCTTGTGTGGACAACTTATATACAGTTTGTCATTCTGATGCAATCTTTGGAAACCAGCAGCAGATGGTGATGAAATGCATATCAATTTTGAAAGCTTGATACTTGTTGGTGAACTAGATAAAGGAATTTTCTTTAATAGCATTTATCTCTCGGTTGTGATTACCAGGGAATAAACTTTTAAATGGATTCTCGAGTAAAATCCTCAGTTGGCTGGCAAGCTAATCCATCTCTCTTTCACTGGACATCACAGTAGCTGATCCAGTTCATATGGCATGTTTAATAAAGAGCGATTTGTTGTATTTGCAGAAAGTTCTAGGTGATTCTCATGATTTGGAGCGATTTCCAGCACTCAAGGTAGAGCTGAGCATGCGACAACCACTGTGTCTTCTTGGTGATTGAGATATAGCTTTGAAAAAGAATTCTGAATCAATGTTCAAGGCAATAGTTGTTGCATAGAGGACGAATCAGCTTTGGTGTCCTCAAATCTTTGTTCAATTTTGTACATTCTCTCTTTAGGTGGAAAATTTTGTGATTTTGGTTTTGCCCACTGTAGTTGATGTATTTTGCACTTCCATGTAAATGTTGCAGTGGTAATTTCAAAGGCAATTCCCCTTTTTCGCTGTTCTGTTTCTAGTACAAGTGCGACTTCAAACTTTATTTGCTGATTTGCAAATACTAGAGCCAGGCTGATTCTTAGTTTCACTTTCGACAACTTGCTGTGATAGTTGCACTTCAGCTGCATTCAGATATCTGATTTGGTTGTCAGATAACCAAGGCAAGGGCAGTTTTATTATTCCAGATATTGCAAGTGCAAAGCCATCAGCAATTACATTTCAGGTTATCTACTATCCTTTAATGTAAATTAGCCCTATATAAGTATCTCTATATAATTATTTATTCGATTTAACGATCTGATACATTTTTTGTTGTTTGCCATCTCTGGGAAATATTTGTAGGTGTTTATGAGTTATTAGAGAAATGATATGGCTAACAAATGATTGAATAATGAAACAGAGTTTTCCTCAAAATAAGGTTATTACAATACTTCCCATCTTGTATGATTTCTTCTAATTTAATAATGAGAAGTTAATCCAAGCCCACTTAAATGCACTAATGCAGTGCAAAAAACCTAGTTACTGAGATTCTGATTTACCAAATTAAATTTACTTTAAAATAGAATTTAATGAATATTTAAAAAGATTTAATAGATAAATTTATCCTGAATTTTATATATTTTTACAATTTTTTTTATTTTTTTATTTTTTCTACTCAATTTGAAAATTTAGTTGCAATTATACCTTAAATCTTAATTATGAGAAAAATAATATTAATTAAAAGGCTAAAAAATCAAATTGGTCTTTAAACTTAATATTTTATATTGTTAATTAAAGTTTATTGAGCTATTCAACTTAGCAAATTTGAATAATTGAATAATTTATTTATTTATCATTAATTTATCAAATTCACAAAGTTGAAAAATATAATTAATTTCTATCAAAATTAAGATTAAATTGATAGTATGATATAATAAATTCTAATATTAATTTTACTTTTACCTGTCAAATTAATATGAAAATTTTATTATTATTTTCAATTAAATTTTAGGGTAGAATTACTATTGCGTTTTAGAATTAAGATATAACTGACAAAAAATAAATTTAAAAAATATATAAAATTTAAATAAATTTATCTATTAATCATTTTAAGAATTATATATCAAAATAAATATAATTTTGATAAATTTAAGAATTAATTTTAGAACAAAGAAAATATGGCATTATCCAATAAAATAATAATTTGAAAGGACCCCTTCTAGTTTCTACTAGGGGGTTAAACTGTAATGTAAGAAAGCAAATGACAAATGAGTATTTTCAATATTGGCGATAGTGGCGTTGTTAGGTAAGTCTCAACAACATCATATGGCCTCAGTGCTTGCAAAAGTAATATATATATCATCCATGCGAAGAAAAAAAAGTATGTTTAGTTTTCCACTGTTGTTGCATCTAATTATTATGAATTTTAAATTTATTTTGTGAAATAAAAATGAGAATAATTTAAGAATATATAACATGAAATTTATTTAATTAGTCTTGATTCTGATTATTTGATTTAAACAATAAAATCGATAGTCAAAATTTTTTTATTTTTAATATTCAAACTGTTTATCTTTAAACTGTTATTTTCTCACCATTTAAGATCTAATTTAGATGATAAGAAGTTTTGATTATTTGAAAATTTTTAGATTAAAATTCTTCTCACAATAATTAGGTACGTGATTTATAAAAAATAAATATAATATCTTACAAAAAAAAAAAAAATTCCTCCTTTGTAACACTAACTACAAACAAGGGCACACTTAAAAAGAAAAATGTTTATCCTCTCCATACTTCATAAGAACAATGGGCTAATATTAGTTTGTTTCTACATAAACTAAAAAAATCAAAGTTTTGATAAAATAAAATAAAGAAAAGAAACGTTTCATTCCCCTTTACATTTGATACAGTTATCATTGTGCCGAAATTTCTATGTTGTAGAAGTCAATGAAAGATACAAACTAATTCACAATCATTCGCAAAATAATTATATTAAATAATTTATAAGAAAATGAATTGAATAAGTTTTAAATATGTTTATTTTTATATTTGAAAATAGATAAAGCCGCAGGGAAGTAATTTATAGGAGAGTTATTATTGAATTGGTTGGATTTAAATTAAAATAAATTATAAAAAATAAATATATTAAATTTAAATTTTAAAAATTAAATTAAATTGATTTATAAAATTAATTGAATTATTATTAAATTTGAAATTTTTATAAAATTAATCAAATTGAATTGAATTAATTTCATAATATTTATATATATATATTAAAATTAATTTGAATTGAATTAAGAAAATAGTAAAACTAAATTAAATTTTACTTTATTTTCGATTTTCTCAATCTTTCTCTCACCCTAACTTTATATTGTGAAATTTTGAGAACATCCTGTCGGCAAGCATATGAGTATGTCAAAAACTTGATGATTGATCGAGAAAACAAACAACCCTCTCGTAAAAGGCACATTATTATAGTAATTTATAAATGTCAATCAACAAACACTAATATCAATAAATCTCAATTCTTTTTTTATCTTACTAATTATAAACATTAATCTTAATTTTTCTCAATTTAATTTTATTCTCTCTATTTTATAATATCTGTTATTTAAAATTTTAATATATAAATTAAAATATCTCAATTTTAATATGAAAAATTAATTATTATTTTTTTTTTTTTACTTTTAATGGAAGAAAAATTCTTATATATATTAAGTATGTACAATAATTTAGTAATAAAAAAGTATAGGTGTTTTTTGATTAAAATCTTAAAAAGATAATTATTTTAAAATATATAAATAAAAGGAGTATTAATTAGGAGTTGGATTTTTAAAATTAGATTATAAATAACTATTTTTTATTTTATAATTTTCTTAATTTTAGTGCCAACAACTTTATATTTATCAAAAAAGACAAACTTAAATTATCTTATTAAAAAAATAAATTTAATATAATTTATGAATTTTTTTTTTTTAGGTAAACAACCTATAGTTGTGGCATTCGCATTGTCTATGTTATTGGGCTACGGAATAGGCCTGTAAAATTAAAAAAATAAGAAACTGAAATTTAATGGGGCCCAGTTGCTAGCCACTGAGATAACAAAGACATTGGATTGGACTACCCAATCAGCAGAGAGCAAAGCCCAAAGAGAGGACAAGCCGACAAAGTGGGACCCACGAAGCCTGGCAATGATCAAAGTGGGGTCCACGAGGTGTTCCGTGTTCCATTATATGTCCATAACCTAATCATCGAGATTGGACCCCACTTATACCCACGCTTTCTGCTTATTTATTTATAATATATATATATATATTTTTACACACTCTAATTAGTTAATTAATTAAAAATAAATAAAATAATATTTTGTAATGTTTTCTCTTCTCTGGTGCAAGATTACTTTTACGTGATATCTGACATCTTACAAAAGCATTACGGCTTTGCCACGCCACCACTCCACTAACCAATAGTTCCTCCTCAATTTTCTTTTTCTTTTTTTTTTTTTTTAAAAAAAAATGGCAATGCAAATTATATATCTAAATCAGTGTGATGTGTGAAGCTTTATTATTTATTATTTAGCGAAAAAAAAAAAAAAAAAAATAGCACATGCCTAGGGACGAAGATTCTGGAGATAATTTCTTTTTTTTTTTGTGTAAATCTAGATCACAGCATGATTTCGATCATACGTATGCTAATTAATGTTTTGGTATTATAGAATCATAAGATTAGTTTAATAATAGCAGTATGAATGTGATGTTCATTATTGATCTGAATGTTTTAGATTTTATAAAGGAATTGCAATTTGCAAGGATCCTTTTGTTTTGTCTGCTAATAATCATAGAAAATGCATGTATGTATAAATGTTAATTAGTTCATAATGAAATTAATTTTTTTTATTTAATATTAATTTTAAGTTAATTATTTTATTATTATTTATCAATATATACATCCAATTATATTCTAAACATTCACTCAAAGATCATTGAATTGCTATGAATTTGGGCCAAACAAATTGATTGTCCTTTAAATTTCATGTATCTATATATATAAAAAAGAAACCGTAGAGTTTTTAAACTCGATTTATTTGATTACTAGCTCAACAAATGGTGGTTCAATATTAATAAATTATATATATAATAATAAGTTTGAAATATTAAATTAAAAAAAAAAAGAAAGTTATTTGCATTGGCCTTATAATTAAGTCCAACACTAAATATATACACTGCTTGCTCCTAATAGATTTTCCAATATCAGGTAAGCTCGCATATGTCAACTTTGTTTCTGAGTAAGTCAGCTCCACAGACATGGTGACAGATATGTGAACGGACTTAACAAGAACATACCGGTCTTAGTCTCAGTAACAACTTTTATCGATTAACAATTGTTGAGTATATTTAATATGTTCTAATATAAATTATATAGATAATAGATTTTTATAGGGATATAATAGATAAGAGTTTATTAATTAATAAATTTTAATGTATTATTATATATATATTAATTAGAGGTAATACATTTAATATTTCAAATTAAATATTTTAAATATAATATTTTAAACAATCGCATATATAATTATTTATCCATAAATTCTAATAATAATTACTCTTTTCAATGTATAGAAACACTCCAATTATCAAATTAAAAGGAGGCCAAGGTGCCAAAATAGAAAAGAAAGAAATTGAAAGGAGTTTACTTTCTCTGTTTTAGAATAAAGAAAATTGCGAGTGTTATATTCATAAATTTTATAAATACATAAATCAATATATGCAAAACTGGAGGTGACAAACAGGCCGAGTTAAATGGATTTGGATTTGTATTTGAGTTTGGGTGATTTGGATTCGAATCATTTTGAATCCGGATCATTTTGAGTGTCATTTTTAGACGAATTATCTCAAATTGCCGGCAAATTAAATTATATGTCGATTGACAAAAAAAATATTCAAATTAAATTCAGATTGTACAAAATTATTAATCTTGCTTGAATGTTAGTATTTTTTTTTATTAATTAGGTTTTAATTAGATTTTAAATTTAAAATCTCACAATTCCTAGAACAACTTCAATACAACTAACTAAAACTCAAAAACATTCTAAATGTGCTAATTTTTTTTAAGGGGACCAAATATATATATAAATTATAATTTGATGGTTTAATCTTTAAATATATATAATTAATCGCAAGAAAGTTAATATCAAACTCATCACAGTGCTAAAGATTAATTAATTATTAGATAATTATATTTTTTTAGACATTTAATTAAATAAATGGAATTTTAGATTTTAATAAAATATCATTTACTAAGATAATCATAACTTCAATTTCAAAGATGGCAATTGACTAACCTCATCTCAAGTTTATTTAAGTTCAAAAAGAAAATCAAATTAATTTATTTTTTTTATACAAATTTGACTTGAAGGAAAATTTAAACTCAAAATTGTGTGAATGGAATCTCACATGGAAAAGAGATAGACTTAGTAAGAAATATATAAATAGGAATGATCTATAAATTCATTGTCTTAAGATTTTAAATTGGAATGTGATATCAAACTTCATGAACGTGTTCTCTCATTAGGGACACTAAAAAAAACCTTCTGAAAAATTAGGCTCCTCAATTAATAATTAGTATTAGAGCCGATGGTATGGTAGGAACGAGTATGAGGATGATGGCTGGATCTTATAATTGGCACCTCTACGTGAAAGATCAAGGTTACTCCTGATGGAGTATAAGGACCTTGGTTGATGTTGTAAATTCAAGTAAAGAAAAAAAGGTTTACGTTTAAAAGAAACCAAGCTTAAGTTCAATGTGAAAGCTCATACTTGAGGAAGAGACTGTTAAAATTTCAAGTGTGAGCGGAATTCTACAATGAAAAGAGATGAATTTAGTAAAAGATATATAAGTGGGAATGACCTATAAACCTCTTGTTTTAAGGTTTTAAATTATAGTGTAATATCAGGCTCATGAGTATGTTCTCTCATTGGATCCATGAAAAGGATCTCCCGAATAATTGGATTCCATAATATTGACAATTGATATCAGAATCGATGGTTCTGCAGGAACAAATATGGAGATGGTTAGATTTTGTGATTGTCACCTTCACGTGGAAGATCAAGGATACTCATGGTGGGCCTAAACAGGTGTAGTATAAGCGATTTGGGTAATGTTATAAATACTCAAGTTAAGAAAAAGGTTTTCACTCAAAGAAAAACTTAAGCTCAGTATTGTGAAAGCTTACACTCGAGGGAAAGATTATTAGGATTTCAAATATAAGTAAAAACACATATTTAGATAGATTTAGTAAATAATATATAAGTGGAAAGAACCTATAAATCCATTGCCTTAAGGACTTAAGGTTTTGGATTGGACTGTAATATCAGGCCCACGAGTGTGTTCTCTCACTAGCCAATGAAGAAGATCTCCCAAATAATTGGATTCCTGGTGTAAACAATTGGTATCAAAGATGATAGTCAGGTGGGACAAGTATGAAAATGGTATGATTGTCACCTCCATATGAAAGAATAAGGTTGCTCCCAGTAGGCTTCACTAGTAAATTATAAGGGCTTTGGATGACATCATAATTACTCAAATAAAGGAAAAAAGTTTTTATTCAAGAGGGAGTCCAAATGTAATATGGAAGTTCACACTTAAAAGGAAGATTGTTGGAAATTTAAATTTGAGTGAAATCTCAAATTGAAAAAAGATGGGCTTGGTAAAGAATATAAAAGTGAGAAGTACTTATAAACTCATTATTTAAGGTTTTTTGTCAAAGTGTGATATTACGCCCATAAGTGTGTTTTCTCATTAAACCCCATGAAGAATATGTCTTGTAGAATTGGGTTCCCCATCTCTGATAAGTGGTATATATCAAAGCTGATAGTTTGGCATGGATGAGTATGGAGATAGTGGTTGGATCTCCCCACCTCCATCTAGAAGAGTAAGAATACTCTTGATAGGTCCAAATTGATGGAGCATAAAAGTTTTAGGTGATATTGTAAATACTCAAGTTAAGAAAAAGGCTTCTTTTTAAAGGAGAGTCCAAACCCAATATAAAAAACTGATACTTGTGAGAGAGATTCTTGAAATTTTAATTGTGAGTATAATCTCACATTAAAAAGAGATGAGCTTATTAGTGAATGATATATAAGTGGAGAAAATTAATAAATTCATTGTTTTAAAATTTTTAGTTAAATTGTGATATCATGCTTATGAATATATATTCAAACTAGATCCAAAAAAAATAAATATCCCAAAAAATTGTACTCTTCGCCCCAAGATTGATTTCTCAGCCTCCACTCACAAAAAAATTCTTACTTTTAGTATGTGTATCTCTTTTATTTCACAAATTATTAATGATGTGGTATGGCAGAAAGAGTGGTAGAAATTAGGTTATGTGATCTTTGTTTAATTTTGGGTTGAAACTTGTTACCACCATATATGTTCGTGGAAATTAATTAGGAAAAAAAAAATGATATGCATATAAATCATATTTTGGAAACATATATATATACTTTTCTCAAGTGCTACTTTTTATCAAATTACTGTTGTGAGAAAAAGAAAAATGTCACTCACAAATTCCATCCACTATATATACATAAATGGAAAAATAATTTTATCATCAAATTATAGAAAAAAGAACATAACGACAAGTTGCTAGAGGGATGATATATCCATATCTTGTGTTGCCTAATTTTTGAAAATACCAAATCTATATTTAAGTGAATGTGTCCATAAAATCCTGTTTCTATTTGTTGTATTTTTGTTGGTTTTTGACCAAACAAAGCCTAGGCCACATGCAATTATTAAGATCTTCCAAATAATCTTTTTCATACATTCATCTAATTAAGGAAAAAAAAAAAGCTATACATATTCAATAAAATTAATCATCTAAATGTAATTCTTGTGAGATATAACTTGAAAATTAGAAAATTAATTAATCAGATAATAAATAGTGCGTATGAATTAAGGTTGTTGGAAGGAGAATAACAACTAATGCGAAATTACCAAGAAATCACAATATATGTAGTGTGAAATACCATACTAGCTAGCACATCCCATATGTAATACATACTAATGTTTTCCCTTAATTACTATTTAAAATTTTTTGTATATAAAATAATTTTTTTAAAAAATATTAGGCTTCTAAAATCTTGATTTTATACAGCATAAATCAGACATAATTATTATTATCTTCGTTCAAAAAAGATAGGCTCATTTTCATTTTTCATCCGTCTAAAATTATAGTTCAATTTTCTTTTTTTAAAAAATAATTGATATATTAATTTACTAATATGTTCTTATTTAATATTTCATTACACCATATTTTTATCAACAAATAATTAATTAAATATTAAATTAAATAACACATGCATACAAAAATTAAATGAAATTGTATTGATAATGAAATTTTATTAGAAATTTGAAAACTAAAATTTTATAATTGATGAGATTTAGTATTAAATGAAATTTTATTGATAATGAAATTTTATTGATTTATATAATTAGTATTAAAAAATTAAATAATAATTATTTTTAAGATAATTATTAATTAATATAAACGAAGAATATTTATGAAAAATATAAAGTAAAAATTATTATTTTAATTAAACTAATTATTTTCTTAATATATGTGAAAATAAAAATAAAACTATTTTTTTTGTACTAAGTTAATAATTATTTAATGACTATATAACTCATTTAAACGCTTCTTAAAATATATAATATTGATAATTTTTATTTTTATGATTAATTAAGAAAGATAATTTTTAATGATTTTTTCATCTTTATGTGAATGTTTTATTTTTAATGGAATTATAAAAATTAATTTAATTTAATAATTATATAAAAAGGAAAACTGAGAACTTGAGAAGTCATGATAATGAGTTTAGACCCTAATAAATGATTCTGAAAAAATATTAATATGTTTGACTATGAGATTAAATAAGACCCAACTGTTCCCTCCTCCTTCTTGATATAAACATTTTGTATACCTGGTATTGCCAATTCAATTATTTATTGCTATTTAATTAAATTGTTTTCTGCAATACTTCACACCCAGAGAAAACAAACAAATATATATATAAAAACAAAAATTATACTCTTCCCATCTCAAAATAAATATTTTAATTTTCTTTTTAAAATATCTCAATTTAATTATTTTATTTTCTAATTTAAAATATATTTTTTCTTAAGTTAACTATAAAGCCTTTATTAAAAATATGAAAATTAATTAAGAAATATAAATGTGAAATAATTAAAAATATGAAAAGAGATTAAAATAATAAAAAAATTAAAATAAATTAAAATTTTTTCTTAATAATCATATATTTTATAATTATGATATTTATTTTAAAACCAAAAAAAATAACATTTTGCATATAAATTAAAAAGTATTTTCTATGTCTAATCTAAACTTCATATTCATGGACGAAACTAAACATGAATTTTTGAGAAGACAATATACAATATAAAAAAATAAAATTTTTAAATTAATGATAAAATATATATAACTTTTAATTTTAATGTATTATATTTATAATAAACATATAAATATAAAAATATAAATAAAAAGTATTGATAGAAAATAAAATATTTTAAAATTTTGAGGTGATTTATATATATATTTTTAATAATATGAGTTAGAAAATAATTTTTTAAAAATTTAGAGTCATGCACTCACACCATAACTTGATGCTGATCTAGTTGAGACCAACCCCTTGAATAAGGAGATTGACCAAATACCAACTTTTGATTAGTGGTGGAATTTTCGGGTCAATTTTGCCACAATTATGTTGAAAGTCAACTCTATAAGACCATTTTCCCTATCTCTTTCTTCTATATAATTAGAATATATATGAAATAAGATCATTCAAGAATAAATATCAGGTATATGAAATTAAGAGAGTGATGACTACTCCTAATTCCTGATGAGACACACATTAGCATCCTAACTCTCATTAAAATAATATATTTTCCATATTCATATAAAAATAAATTTATATTAATATATTTTCATTTTAATTATATTTTTATATAAGTATGAAAAATATATTTATGTTATACCTAATAATTCTTAAATATATATAATGAAAACTGAACCAAAGTGCCAACAATAATCCTGCCAAAAAATCCTTAATTATTTAATTAATGACAATAATGTTAGTTACTAGCAAAATTAATGTGGTCCAAAGTGTTTAATATGGTTACAATTACATTAAACAAAAAGGGAGTAGTTGCACAAAAAGAAAGCACTATAAATAAGTCTTGACCATACTCCATATTGCATAAGTAAATATACTTCTAATTCTAATTAAAAATGTATTCTACTCTTTTGCATTAATGAAAGCAGACGTTTCCATTCCTTAATTACTAGTACCTGCCAGCAGGTGAAATTACCATTAAATTTCTCATCTTATAAACAACATACAATTTACAATTACTATGTACAAAATCAAAAGAAATACTATAAAAGAAGAAGAAAAAGGGTAATGAAGAAAGAGAGACAGAGGCAGTCCTTTCAATAGCTCATGACCATATTGGAAGAGAGAGAGAGTGGCTGCCGGTTATTCTCCTACACCTTACATCTTCCTTACACGCGTCATTAATCAGACGGGTCAGACCCTTTGACTTGACGACCATAGTCAAAAACCCTAGCCTAAGAAAACAGAAGGAAACAAAACAAAGCCCATCTTTTATTTTATTTTTTAATTTTATTTTTTAAAATTTTAATCTGCTACTATTTATTTGACCTTTCTGGCTCACCCCTTTTTCCTCCTGCGTTTCATATTTCTGCTTTGTCTCTCATTTGTCTCCTTTTGTTCTTCTTTTATTTATAATTTATAAATAATAAATATGAAAAAATAAAAAAAAAATTGCTTTTACTTTACCCTTTTCCCCCTTAATACAAAATCCAGTATTCTTTTTATCTTCTTCTTAGTCTTCTCTTTTCAATCTTTCTTTTCGTGTGCTTCAATGGCTGTTTCAACCACAACCACAAGCTCTTCTAGCTTAGAATTGACCATATCCATGCCTGGCTTCTCTTCTTCTCCTTCTTTTCCTTCATCTGGTAAGCCCATAACCTAATTCTCTCCCCCTCTCTCTCTTTTCTTCATCTGATCCTTTTATTTTTAAAGAATCTTTATGTATTTATATGGGTATATGTCTTTTTTTTTTTTATATATATAATTTATAAATAATTGATCTTGCATGGCTATGATCTTTTGGGTTTTCATCTTCTTCTTCTTCTTCTTTTGTGGGTGATATTACATATATTTATGGGTTTTATTGATATTGAATAACTAATTAATTGATCATTTGATGGTAACTAACTAAATATTATGATGAGAATAGGTGATCAAGGAGGTTTTGCGATGAAAGATTTGGACATAAATCAAGTACCCTCAGGAGGAGAAGAAGAATGGATCACAAGTGGCATGGATGATGAAGAAGAAAGCACAGATGGGGCTCCTCCTCGCAAAAAACTCCGACTTTCTAAAGAACAATCTCGCCTTCTTGAAGAAAGTTTCAGGCAACATCACACCTTAAACCCGGTAAAAACTTCCATACCCAACAACTTATATATTTTCTAGCTAGTACTTAACTGTACAGTTATAAATTCGAATTAAACTTATCAGACCTAAAATTAATAATTAAGTTTTTATTTTAATTAATTTGATTTTGACCGAAAATTAACCTCGCAATATTCTGATTGGATTTATGATTAGTAAATATTGTTGTCATAGTTAATAGTTTGAGATTTTTTTTTTTTTTTTTGTCGAGTGCAGAGACAGAAAGAGGCATTGGCTATGCAACTGAAGCTGAAGCCAAGACAGGTTGAGGTGTGGTTTCAAAACCGTAGGGCCAGGTATAAACTATTGTACTCTTTTCTTATATATTTTGGTCGCACAATTTTTCTTTTTTTTTTTTTTATGGACCTCTCATTATTCTTTTTGTTGGTAGTTAGGAATTTAGGATTAAAGCAACTAGCTGTTACTACAATAAAACTCGGGTACAATTGTAATAGAATATATATATATATTAACTAATTAAAGTTGCACAGAATATCAACACAAATATAATCCAAATCAGATTCTATCCGTATAATAATATCGTACACTTGCTAAAGTAGAAAACGATCTTTCTTAGAATTAATAAGGTTTAGTTGTACAATAGTGTATAGAGTATTTGGTTATTTTCATGGCCAAATAATAATGAATAATTCACCACATAGTGTAGGTTTTATGGGGTTTTTGCGCAAGAACTTTTCGACTTTGAATTTCATTTATATATAATAAGTTTTTGTAGGTTAACAAGTCATTTTCATTTCTTAGTAAAAGAAAGTTATGATAAGAATTGAAATTTATTATTCAATTGCAAGTAAAATAAAGAAACAAGTTGATATTTGTTGGTTTTGTTTTCTTCTTTTGTTTTACTACTTGGTAGATTTGTTAGTTATTTTTGAACATTTCAAATGGGATTTATATATAAATTGATATTCCATAGTCAAAAAGGGATGCTAGAAAAATGTAACCTAACTCTAAATTTTATGTGACATTTTTTTTCATATGTTTTTTACTTGCTAATGAATTGATTATTACTCTCCCAAAATTATAAAATGGGAACGTTATTATATGACATCTCCAACAAAGAAAGTAAAATTGAAAAAAACTAAAATTATATATGGTGCTTCAGTTACGGCCATATATTTTATTATATATATAATTACGTAAGAATATTTGACAAGTTATTATGTATAATAATAGTAAATAGTAAATAAAGGATTTCCAGTTTCAGAAAGAGGACACGTGAGGGACAGGTGGCTTAGCAAAGTATGTTAAACAATAAATGATGAGGTTATTTTATGAGCTTACCTTTGTGAATACATATAATTATTGCTGTCTTAAATTATCAAGCTAATGATATCTCATAACATTTATTTTATTTTATTTTATTTAAAAAAAAAAAAGAAAAAAGAAAAAGATGAAGAGAAAGATATGTTGGTATTTAATTAGATGCATGTGTTTCTTTCTTGGCCTCGTGTGCTGGTCTAATAAGTGTTTCTTTGACCCAATTATTATTTGGACTAACCCATGCATTATAATTTGTACATTGTTATTATTACCTCTACATAATGTTATTAATTTTGATCTTACTGAGTCAAAAGATTGCAATTTAATTATTGAGTTCTAGTGATCTTAGTTATGATAAGGATAAGACTAATAGAAAAGATAGGGTTTTATTTATTTATCCATTTAATTTGAAAATAATCTTTGTAGTTGTAAGTATTTATATTATGCATCTATTTATTTTTTATGATTTTATATATGAAACTCAAATATAGATTCGTAATAATTTTAAATAATTATTTATTTAAATAGGAGCATATGGTTAAATTTTGACATTTCTAAAAATATTTATAATTATGTATGGGAAACTATAATAAATAATAAATTGATAAAACAGGAGTAAGCTTAAGCAGACAGAGATGGAATGTGAGTACTTGAAGAGGTGGTTTGGTTCATTAACAGAGCAAAACAGGAGATTACAAAGGGAAGTAGAGGAACTTAGGGCAATGAAGGTGGGGCCACCAACATTTTTATCTCCTCACAGTTGTGAACCTCTCCCAGCATCTACCCTTACCATGTGTCCACGGTGTGAACGTGTGACCACCACCGCCATCGACAAAGGCCCCACCAAAACCGCCACCACTGCCACCGTTGCTACTACAACCGCCGCCACCTTGTCCTCTAAAGTTGGAACACCACCCCTCCAATCTCGTCAATCTTCTGCAGCTTGTTAGTCTTTGCTTGTAATGATTAAATTTAATTTACCTAAAAAAAGAAAATTAGAGGAATTAATTAATGTTCATAGTATAGTTTTCAAATTAAAATTTAAAAAATATATATCTAATGCATGGGAAGGAACAGATACTACGTCCTCATGTATATGGTATCTATTTAATTTATATATGGATAATTTATTTGTTAGTTTTTTTTTTCAATTATTTTATTATTGCTCAAACTATATTTGAACTAATTAGTTTATTTAATTCTGATTACTTTGAAGGTAATTATATAAATGGATGGTTGATTGAAATAAATAAATTAATTAAAAAAATGAAACTTCATGAAATTTTCTAATATGTTAAACTCCATTGGATAGTGCTTTTTCTGTTCAATTTCCAATTTTCCACAATGTGAAATTGCAACAAATAAAAAAATTAATTAAATATGGAAATGGTCTTCTTTGCTTAATCTACAAGTTCAACATGTTTATTTAGTTACCTGTATAGTCTTTGTTCGAATTCAATTGTTTTTTACTTTAAAATAACCAAAACACACGCTGAGAATTTTTTATTGTCCAAATACCCATAATTCTAAATTACTAATATTATATATTTACACATTATGAAGGAAAACTTTGCTCCAATAAATTTTAATATTTTATTAATACTACTTGTTTGTTTAATGTTAGTTATGGTTATTAATTGTATAGTAAATGTTTTGGGCATTATTATTATTATTATTATTATTATTATTATATTTTGATAAGAGGATAAGATAGAAGTAAAAGAAGATACATAAGAGCAGGGTGCTGAGTGCTGGACAGCAAACACAAAAGCTGCAAAGCTTGAACAAAAGAGGAAATAGAAAGCAACAGGCTAAATACATTATTGCAATCAAGCTAGAAGACTTTCTGAACGATGGACTGCCTGCATAGCAAGAGTGTCAGCGACAAAATTACTCTCTCTTTCAATGTGGTTGAATGGTACAGCTTGAAGTCTTGATGAAAAGGATTTTGCTTGGTAGTATAGCTCCCAAAGTTTCCAAGGAATTGAAGAAGAGTTCTAGTCTTGAAGCATCCAATTGATGGCATTTAAGGAATCAGATTCGATAATGATGTTTGCTGCAGTGATATGCGGTGTTGAGGCTGAAATTTCAAGAGCTTTAGATGTACCTTTGAGTTCAGCTTTATTTATGCAATGTAAACTGGAATATTTCTTCTAATGAAAGAGTTATTGATCAAAACTTATAATTTTTTTTTCAGAAATTTCTTTGCATTAAGGTAGAATTCTATTCATTACAATAATTATTGAACTTATTAATATTGATTTAACATTATTTAATCCATACTACTAAAACTAATACAAGCATATAATCATCAGTTTACAGTGTTATTATACGTTAATATCATATATTACTCGTATGTGTTTATAATAATTTTATTAAAAAAATTATTACAGAAATTTTATATATTATATGGTAATACTGTTAATTTTTATTAATATTAATTATTTTTTTTTTTACTTTTAATAAATTGATTTACTTGCTGTCAAAATAAAATATTTATTGTAGTGATCTTACTCACTGAAATAACCTCTACAAATTTGAGGGTCCTTTGCCTTTTCATTACTTGTGGTTATGCAAATCTCATCAAAGATTTAACATTATTTCATGATAAGATTTTTCTTATCGCAAAACAAAATCTATGAAAAGTATTTTCAAAAGGAAAATAAAAAATTCTCATTTTCTTTTAGGAAAAAAAAGCACTTTTTCTGATTATGAGAAAAGTGATAATGATCAATAAAAAAAATATTATTTTAAAAATAATTTTATCAAAAGTACTTTTTAAAATAAGTTGATTTTTGATATTTATAAAAAGTTGAATTAAATAAAAAATTTTGAATTAAAAATTCAATCTATTATAATATTTTCATCTCAATTAATGGATTTTAAATCCTCTTTGAAAATCTAAACACTTATATATAAGGGTTTCATTTCATGTGAAAGGCAAATCACCAATACTTCTTCAATTTATGAATAAATTGGCCTTCATAAACCCAAAGCTCAGGCCCAATTTCAATGCAAGATTGTCCTTGTCTATCATTCCAGCCCTGTGGATCAATGTTATATATAATCCAAATCCAAGCCCATAAGTTATCTATGTTGTCATCATTCAAAATATAGATAAAGTTATCCATGTTATAAGAAATTTAATTCTAAAAATAACTCAATTAATAAGTGTATTTGCTCTTAATCTTATTAGTTGGGATAGACTCTTGAAATAATATCACAAAGATATATATATTTTTTGCTATGTTAATTGTATAATCTCAATGTGATTATTATAATATAGTACTTATAATGTGTCTTTTTTTTTTTATTTGTATGCAAATTATTTGGATGTATAAATGGTATAAAATTATCCATAGCTATATGATAAATTGAAACACATCAATAAGCTTCGTTTTGTCTTCTTAGTTTTTGTATCCAAAGAACTCTAAGGGTTCATGTAGTGTCCTAATTAACCTAAACAATCCTGCAAAATCATGAGCTGGAGATGAGTAGGAAAAAAAAAATAAAACAGCCCAAAATATTAAGAAATAAAAAATATTAATTATAAACATGGATCAAACAATATTACATAATGGAATTCATTTCAGGAGCCACAGCTAAGAAAGTGTAAGAGATGTTAGGGGTGAGAAAAAAGCATAATAATGGAAAATCGAATCCATCCGAATATAATTCATTAATTCCAAAATTTATTTTGATTTAATTTAAATTTTTATAAATTTTGATTTATTCGATATAGTTCAATTTATATTAAAAAAACATAAAATAACCGAATTTCACCGAACTATATATATTTAAAAAAATATATATATATATATTATTAAAAAATAAATTAACCAAATTATTAAATTAAAATATATCGATTTTAATTCGATTCGATTTAATTTAATTTAATTTAATTTTTTTATAAAATTTAGTTAGATTTAAACTCAACCAACTCAGTGATCACCGTTCCAGCGGTTCTCCCCAAGCCCAAAAAATACTCCTTGGATCCTATATGAGACAAGGACCTTTACTCCAGCTAATGTTATTTTTGTAGGACATACCTCAAATCTTACTTCTTCAACTTAATTCTTTCCTTTCAGATATTCTTCTTTAATTTATTACAAGTGGGGTGTGCTCTTGACCTAGATAGAGTTCACTTAATTATTATTTTATTATTATTATTATTATTATTTTCTACTTTCTATATATTATTGTTGTTATTATTATTGGTGCACCATTGAAATTCACTAATTATTAAAATAATCAATTCAAACTAAAAAAATAAATTCATAAATTCATAATCTAAAATTTCAATTTCTAATTATTAATAATTTTTTAATCTATTCCAATTATTATCATGTACGTACGATTTATATGAGATTTCATTAATGATTTGTGTTACTTTTCAAGGAATACTTTTTATGTATGATATAGACCCAATATAAGAAAAAATCTCTACAAACCCAAAAGAAAAAAAAAATTATTAAAACCATCATAACTTCAATTGAAACAAATATTTATTTATATAGCTGCTGGAGTGATGAATGGTCTGATTTAATGTCAATAGACGAGTGACTAATCGAAGCCGTAGTCAACACTTAGTGAACAGCAACTCAGAGAAAGAGGGAACAAATGGTGCCTTCTGATATAACCTGCTATCTCTTCTTCTTTCTTAATGAGAAGATTCAGTTATGGGCCCTTCCATTGCCACTGACAATGTCTGTGTATATATATAACTGATACTTCAATATAGTGATATGGTGAAATCATCTTTTACGAGTTTAAAATTTTAATTTTTACTGATATTAAATCTCTATTTAATAAAAAAAACCATTATTTTTATTATCTTTAATCTATTAAAAGTAAAACTAAAAATAAATATTTTAATTTATCTATCCGTAAATAATGTATATATTGGGAGACTCCAAATTAAGATTTAATCATTTTAACAGTAAGGCGGTGATAGAGATATTTGTGATTAAATAAAAAATATATATATTTTAAAAAGAAAAAGAAGAGATTTCCCAAGGGAATTAGCAAAAATTAAAAGAGTGGCAGTTTCAGTTGATGTATAATTACATAATTCAAATGTGACAAAATTAACCCATTAAAATAAAACCAAGTTCAATAAAAGACAAACCATTTAACTTTAATAAGATATATGGATATGTGTTGATATATAATCATATATAGTGATTATTAGTCATACATTATTTTAGGTAAAGAAAAATGGTAGTTGGGTTTGTTTGTTATAGTCTATCATCTCAATTCTCAAGTTTGAACTTAATTGGAATGGTTCCCAATTTATCATTCCGAGTAATTTTTGAATATATAAATTAATTATAAAAATATAATTTAAACTGATATAATTTCATAATTTAAAAATTGTAATAAAATTAGTATTCTTATATATAAAAGTTTAGCAGTTTATATTAATTATCCAACCAACACGTAATTGAACACAATTAATTTTGAGCACATAAATGTAAACTCCCTCCCAACCGAACATAAAGAGTAAATATAATATTGACCTAAAAGTCTAAAATCAACAAAATCACTTGGCATGGTGGCTCTTAACTGATGACTTTGCTTTTACTTCAAAACAATGGATGGATGGTCAATGATGCATTTCTGATCATCACTTGTGACATTACATTTATTGTCACTATGATTTCCTTTCCAACTAAAAAATATGTTTAAACAAAAAAATTATATAATACAACGATAATTTTAATTAAATATCTTATTTAAAATTATAAATCAACCAATAAGTTTGGAAACTAACATATTATTATATTATTGATTTACTATTTCAAAAAGAATATTTATTTGAAATCAATGTTGTATTATAAAATTTCACTCAACAAGTTTCCAAACTTTTCATTAAATATGTTTTCCTTTTAACGTTTTCATTTCTTAATGTTAATTGGGTAATAAATTACAATGAGATGAGATTGTTAAATGCAAAAAATCTTAATTAGTTAGCTTTTTAAAACAGTTTATTTTTCTGATAAGAAATGTTATATACATTAATTTTATTATAATCCATTAAATTAATTTTTTAATCCGATTAAACGTAAAGAATCAATCCATGCCGGCTAGTTGGATTAGTGGATGTTTTTCAGGGTGAAGGGCAAGTCACACCATGTCAAAAGAATGTTCTTTCACATGCTATGCTTAATTAGGTTTGGTTTTGGATTGGAGTACTCCATCAATAAAATTATTATTATTATTTTATTTAAACAAATACAATAATTTATTAGTGTTCCAAAATCAAATATTTTAATTAATTTCTTGTTAAGATAACCTTATCTTAATTTTTAGTTTTAGTCACGGCTTGAGATTTAGTCAAAACCAAGTAGCTAGTCACGTGTCAAACTAATAACGGTGGTTTAACTGTCCACATTACTGTGCATGTGAATATATCTTGGTCCGAATCATGCTAAGTTATATATATATATATATATATATATATATATATATATTAAATCAAATGAATTTATTTAAATAGTTATGATGTCCAAATCAATAAAATGAAATGAAAGGGAGACTATTTTATTTTGTGTTGGAGCAGTACAATAATTAAGGCACTGTTTGGGAATTGCAAAAAAAAAAAAAAAAAAAAAAGAGGGACCACTCAAATTTCGTTCTGGTGCAAAGGAAAAATGTTCTAGGCCCAATAAAAAGATGAGCCAATTCCTCAAGGAGTGTGGGCATGAGGGAATGCAAATTCATGGTTTTTTAGAAATGATAAGGGCCCCGAAGTATGAGGATTAAAGTCTTGAAATTATAAAGATGACATTGATTAACAAAAAAATAAATTAGAATAAAGGGGTTCCTTCCTTGGAACAATAATGTTTACATCTAGCAAGATATCCTAATTTGGGGTTAAGGCTTTGGGTGCTTTCTTCTTCTTCTTCTCTTTATTTATAAAGTTTCAATTCTATTCCGTCAGATTTAAACCTGAATTATGCTGATCAATGAAAAGTTTAAAATTTTAACTATTAGGCAGTGTTTCATTAAAAGTTCCAAATCTATTTTTATTTCTTTTGCTAGCCAATTAAGGCACTATTATATTCGTCCTTGATAAGATATGATTTGTTACTTGCTATTTATTCTATAAGGCCATGTATATAATTAATGCAAATACATGCCCACCAAGAAAGTTTATTTAAAATTATAAGTTATTGACAAAGATCTTTAAATATCGTTCATTCATGCATTTTGGGTCACAAAACCCTAGCTACCACATTGTCTGGTATCACTCATTACCAACTACTGTCCACCACCAAATTGATGAACCTTATAATGCTCCTAAGATTCTCTAATATTAAGGTTTATATGTGTTTTTTGTGTTAACCTTTTAGTACTAAAAAAGAAAAAAGAAAAATTAACGTGGGGTGTGAAATTGGTATCTTATCTTCCCAAAAAGGGATAAAGAGAGAAGGATAAAAGAACAGAGAAATTGCTGGCTATAAATGTATATATAGTATAATAAAAGGTGAGGATGATATATATTGGTGTGAGATGTGATGATTATTGAATTGACAACTCATCTAATTAATTAATCAATATTATTTTTGCTATACAATTATGATAACAAAAATAAATTGTTGCATCCTACTGCTAAAAAATTTGTTTGCAGTTAAAATATTATTAATAGTGACAATATTTTTTTTATAAAATTTTTATAATTACAAATGTCTATTATATAAAAAATATATAATATATATAAACTGCAAATTTCATTAACATTTAATTTATCTTCTTCAATAATCAAAACAATACAAAATATTTATTTATAATAAACTTTTCATATTGCTGATATATTTCAACTTTTATCATCGATTTTTTATATTGTTGTTATATATTAGCTTTTTGTAGCAAATTGGATTGTTAAATATTTTACTACTATTTATTGGAGTGGTTAAACAATGAATTAGTGGTCTAACAAATGTAATTATTGAGATAATTAAATTTTTAAGGCTTATGTTGGTCATGTACACGTGTCGCAAGTATGGCTGATAGAGGGTATATATAAACTAAGGCATGGAGAGGTGTGTAGGGGGAGGTCCGCGGGGAGATAGAGGAGAGGCCCATATGGGTTACACATCTTTTTTGACTCACGCATGGCCTAAAACTATATACTTACTATGTGCTAACGGCTCAAAAAGAGAGCTTCTATATTTTGGCAACAGAAGGAGATAGTGTAAATAGCCACTTTGAAGTTTGAACCACTCAAAACTTGGACTAATATGCGTTACTTTCCTGCTTTTACCTTTTCCCCACTTCACATCCCAACCATCTTTTTTTCTTTTTCTTTTTTTTTTGCATAACTACACAGTACCAATCTTATAATTCATGAATGTGAAATAATTATATAAAATTTGTTGAAACATTAAATATTGATATATGATTTCAGCTTAATATATAATAATGAATTCGTGGCTAAAACTATAAAGTTATAAGTTCAAACTTAAATCAGAACTTAATTAAAAGAATTATGAATTCAAACTTAAATCAGAGTTTAATTAAAAAGAAAGAGAAAATAAATTTAATTAACTATATATGCTCTGAAAAAATTGGCAAAATATAATAAATGTTATGAAAAATAAATAAAATAAAAATAGAACAAAAATAATAATAAGAATGTAGAAAAAAAGAAATTTTCTATTGTCTTATTGGTGTGTATTATAAAGTAATATGAACTTTTATTTATAGGTTACAATATATAAACTCACCATAAATTACAACATAAATGATACAATAAAATTAAATTTAAATATAAAAATTTATAAGTAGTAGGATAGATGAACGGGTATCAATATTTACATATATATTTATAACACTCTCCATTAGATATCGATTTTTATAAAGAATATATCTCATTAAATATTACTAGTAAAAATTCAGTAGAAAAAAAAATTAGTGAAAGAAAAAGTGTACAATATTCTCGTATTACAAATAGTACACTGTCTCATTAAAAACCTTACTAAGAAAACTCAATGGAACAAAACTTTTGATTAAAGAAAAAAGAGTATATTATTAAACTCCCTTATTTGCAATATTACTAAAAAATTTTAAAGCGTCACATTTCAATATTGTTAACTAATTTTTTGAATGTTGCAATAGGTAATATTTTAGTAAACAAATATGTTAAATTAACATTTAAACGAAATTATTGAACACCAATTTCATCATTTTTTTTATAATAATTAGTGCGCCTATTACATAAGATATGGTACTTAATGACCAAAGATTTATTCATTATCTTCTCTAATTGAAAAAAAAAATTTATTCACATTAAGTGATCGAACAATTATTGAACTATTTAATGACTGTGATTTATATATAAAATTATAAAAAAACTTTTTGTATATAAGTTAACCGATAAATAAAATTTTTTTTTGCCAAATGTTCAATTTATAATCGAGAAAAAATTTTATTTTTTTAAAATAATTTATCTCAAATTCATTTTTTAAATAATATGTTATTTTTGAAAGATTTTCAGGAATTCCAATAATATTCAAATTATCAATATATACAATAATTATGGTAAATTCATATACAAATTTTTCTATAGTATTGCTTTTATATTCTATTTTAAACAAGTATTCACTAAGACGATTTTACCATATGAACCAAATTATTTTAATCCATACAAAAATCTTTATAATTTAATTGAATAAATTTCTCTAGAATTTAAATTATATTTTTCTA
Source organism: Aleurites moluccanus (assembly GCA_948193065.1). Classification (NCBI taxonomy): domain Eukaryota; kingdom Viridiplantae; phylum Streptophyta; class Magnoliopsida; order Malpighiales; family Euphorbiaceae; genus Aleurites; species Aleurites moluccanus. Next base: position 170,968 of record CANXYC010495108.1, read on the forward strand.
TTATTTTAAATCATTTAAGGATTTTCATATAAATATCATTATCAATTGAGTTATATAGGTAAGCTGTGATTACATTCATTAGGTGCATATCAAGTCTTTCATGCACTGCTAAATTAATAAGATATCAAAATATTATTGCATTCACCACAAGAGAGTATATCTCTTCATAATCAATTTCAGATCTTTGCGAAAAATCTTGTGTAGTAAGTATTGTTTTATATTTTATAATTTTATTTTTCTTATTTCTTTTTCACACAAAAATCTAATTGTATCTAACAATGTCACAACTTCTGGTGTTTGGACTACTGGTCCAAAAATCTTATATTTTTTCAAGAAAATCAAATTATGCTTGTATTTCATCTTTCCATTTTGATTAATTAATTTTATTTCAATATTATTAAATAAATCGTGGTTCAAAATTATCATTTTCATTCATAAATATATGTTACACTATATATAAAATAATAGTCAACAATCATTTCATTTCGATTCTATTTTTTTCATAACTAACATAATTTTCCAGGTACCTGTATTTTTTTTAAGAAGTGTATATATGTTAATATCTGCATTTTCAATAGAATTATCTTTATTATTTATTATTTTTCTCTTTCGATTATTTTTCTCTTTCGATAACTTTTCTCTTTATAATCAATAGCCTTACACGCTTCAAGCGTGTTTGAAATTCATTAATATTAATATATTGTCCTTTTGGAATAATAATACAAATTAAAACATTAACAGCTGTTATATGAGATTTTGTTACTCATTTTAGATCAGCAAGTCCGGTAATTGATTTGCTAATTTTTGCAGATAAATTACTTTTTGAACTTTTTGTTCATATTGTTTTGTTATAGAATTTAGATAATGATGAAGTATTTCATATTATTATATTTCTCAACTTTTATTATCTCCCCCTAATGTTGAGAATATTATTTCATCAAATGACAATTTGTAAATCGAGCAGTAAATATATCACTATTAATGACTCAAAATATTTAATTATTGATAGAGATTTATATCAAACTTAAATTTCTAATATCTTTTGAGAACTTATCTTAGTGCGTTATGGTTTATGATATATACTGCATATTCAAAAAATTTAGATGAGAAATATCTAACATTTGACCAAAAATCAATTGATTGATTTGAAAAATCTTCTAATTCTTCAATGGATTCCCATGTGAATTTTTATTCATTTTTTATTATTTTTAAACTAAGATGACCTAACTTGTCATGCCAAATAATAAAAATATTTGGATATGTAAACTTCTGATTTACTATAAGAATTTTTTCAATTCCATTAATTTTTGTATAATACAAATTAGAAAAAATAACAGAAATTTTTTTCACTATATTTTTCTATCCAAAATAATACTTGTAATATGAAAATATTTTTGATTCCTTTTTTTTACTGTCTCAATATGATATCCATTATTGCAAATATCCTTAAAACTTAAAAAATTTCTATGAAATTTTAGAGAAAATAATGTATTATGTATAATAAATTTTATTTTTATTGTGATAATACATTGGTTCTTCTGGAGTTTTCAATTATTTTTTGTTTTATTATAAATAATTGTCTTATCTATTTCAAAGAATAAAATATTTAACAATTTTAAGAATTATATGAGTTATTGCATTATTCACAATATATATCAGAGTCAATTCTCCTTTTTAATATTTTCAAAAAATATATTTATCACATCAATGTGAGCAATATATATATGATCATAGTTAAGGTTATCATTATTAGAGACAAAATTTATCTTCATATTTTTTCTCTTTTTTTGCGATGTTTAATAAATATCAATAAGATATTTTATCATACGACAAGTATGTGATCAATTTTTTTTCATACCGTATCGATAATATTTACTTAAATTTTTTTTTTTTCACATTTTCTATTCTTATTTTTGTATAATTTTATCCCACTTCTGGTGGTAATAGATATTCTTATGATATTTCTTTATTCTTATGAAAAAAATAATTATTATATGTTTACTTTTAAATTACCACACTCACTTTAAAAAAATGGGTTAAAATTATTATAATATATTTCATGAATTTTTATTAACAATTTGTTATTTTATTCAGTTAAGTATGACTACATTCACTTTAGGGAATGAGATTAAACAAAAAAATATGAAATTAATTCATAATATTTTTATAATTTTTTTTATCGATATTGCTACTATAGCTCATATTCGATATATGTAAAATATTAATATATTATTATTTGTAAATATTCTCTACACATTAATAGTTAATTTTAACAAAAAATCAACATATTTAAAATAAAAGAATAACTTAACAATATTAAAATAAATAAATTCACTATAATTATCAATACATGATTAAATTAAAAAAATTATAATAATTATTATTTATTTTTTTTACTTATACTTTTATAAGATAACAAATATAAATTATTTCTTTTTATTTGAAAATATTATAATCTATATAAAAATAAATATCAAAATTAGAGTATAAAATTTTTATGTTAGATGTAGATTGAAAAATAAAATGATAATGTATAAAAATAGAATTTATTTACTCAAATATCTGAATTAAAATATTATCAAGAGAAAAAAATTTAAATTTCAACTATTTGAATAAAAATGTTATCAAGAAAAAGATATTTAAATTTTTTGAAAAAAAAACTATCAAATGTGTTATGGAAAATAAAATTAGGTAGCATAAAAATAAAAAAACTTGGATATACCCATTAACAAAAAAAACTTTAAAACATATAAGCATAATATTATTATCAATAAAAAACAACGAGATATGAATTATAAATATAAAGACAATGGCAATATAATGATTTTCTATAAGAATAAAAAACTAATATATTTTAGTATATTTTTATAAATATAAATAATTCATTGAGATAGTGAAATAAATAAGATACATGAAATTAACATTTTAAAAGTAGATAAACTTGTTAGGATTTGATTGCTTAAAAATAGAGAATCTTATCGATAACGTGTTATGAAAAATAAATAAAATAAAAATAGAATAATAACAAGAACATGAACAATAATAAGAATATAGAAAATGAAGTTTTCTATTATTTTCTTAGTGTGTAATACAAATTAATATGAACTCTTATTTATAGGATTTATCTCCATTATAGATTACAATATATAAACTCACCATAAATTACAATATAAATGGTGCAATAAAATTAAATTTAAATATAAAAACTTATAAATAATGGGATAGATGAATGTACATCCATATTTATTTATATATTTATAACAATAAACACAAATATGTAATTTTAATAGACTTAGTGGTAGGCGCATGTGCTTGAATTTTTCTATAATTGATTTCAAGTTTGAAGTAAGATAAGATTGAAGCAAAAGATTGTAAGAAAGAGAGGAGATTGATTGAGATGTCAATTATTTGCTAACTTCTTGTTCTTGTATAGTTACAATGAATAATATATATTCCGATAGCCAAAAAGAAAAAACTTGAACACAAAACTGACATAGATGACAATCCAAGCCATATATCTACATTACAAGATGATTAGACATTGGTTAAGTTTTGAAGATAATGTACATACACATAAAAGCAGCTTTTGAATAAAAATAGGTTTTGTAGCTGGATTTGAAGTGATGTTCTTTAGCAATTACCTTGCACAATTATATATTTATGGCATCTGCTAGCAACAATAAAAAGGAGACAATAGAGATTGATATGAAAATCTAATATAAATCTTTAATATCAATTTAGATGCTTATAAAATTTCCGACAAACAATTTTGCAACGACACTTTCTGGCCATGAACAAAAAAAATATATATATAATTAGATGACTTAATAATTAATTAAATTACCAATTCATTCAAGAACCTACGCATGGACATGCATGACCAAATATATTTTAAAATATATATATTAGACGTATTTTTCAATTATTATTATTTATTATGTATCTTGTTTTTGGTGGAGAAGAAATGGGCAAAATTTGATAGGTATTAAAGACTAATGTACAAAGTTGAAGAATTTTATTTTTTATTTTTTATTTTCTGGTTCCCAAGAAAATAAGAAAGAAAGGGAAGGGAAAGAGGGAAGGGAAAAAAGAAAGAAAGATAGGATTTTGGCGTTTAGAGTCTGCAACAATTTCTCTAGTTGCAGATGTGCAAGTCTGTGGTGGCCATTATAAAAGCCTATATGTGCATGTGCATTGCCACGTGTCAGTATGATGGCTTGTCTTCCCCACAGGTTTGTGTCCTTTTTGAGTTAGTGGCCAGGTACATGTAGACCCCAAGCATTGGATAGAAACCTTTTGAAACTTTAACTTTAGTTTATTTGATGATTGTTGATATATAGGTGAATAAATATTAAAATTTATTAATTTAAAATTAATTAATTTATATTAAATTTAATATTTTTTATTTATAAATTCTTTATATATTTTTTATTTATTTGATATGTGATATTTTTTTCAATATATTTCCTTAAATATATAATTGAAGTCAATTTATTACTTAACATCAATAAATTAATTGATATTTACTCACAAATAAACTGATTAATATATTTTTTTTTTATTTCAATTCAAACTCATATTATCATCGGTCCTTAATAGAAGCTTAATCATAGATTCTATGATCTAATCCATTTATACATAAAATTTTTGATATTATATATTAAAATTTATAAATCCGTATATACGTATATTTATAGATAAATAAATATTAAAATTCACTTATATAAAATTAATTTACTTATATTAAATTCAACACCCACTTGGATATAATTTATTTATATATTCTCTTTATTAACAACCTAACAACCCTAGTGATAGAACCCATTACCCATGCATTTGATAAAGTGATGAGACTGAGAGAGAGTATGCATGGCTTTAATTTAATATATAAATCCATAATTATTAATTAGTTTTTTACACAGTAGATATATATTCCTGTAATCTTGAGTGATGTCTCCAAATAAACTTTTCTTTTGATTTTTTCTAAAGGAAAGAATTTAATTTTATGGTGGGTATTATTGATTGCCAAAAAAGATGTTGCTTTTGTGTAACATGATAATGTGTATATTCAATCATGGAGGAGCAAAAGGGTCTGATATTTTAGGTATGTGAATGTGACTGATGTTTAGAACTCAATAATATATCAAATTATTTTTAGTATAGCTCAATTGGAAAATATTTGCTGATACTGGATATATACATCTGTTTAATAAGAAAAAAAATATATTGATTAATATTTGATTGGTCTGGATGGTAGATATACTTACCGCTTAAATAATGATTTCAAATTTGAGTCCATATAAATACAATAACTATTATTAAGAGAGCCAACATTCTCCGAAAGGGATTTTTATAGCTATAATTAGGATTAATCAGCAGTAATCGGATATCGGATGGTTTAATAAAAAAAAATATTAAATAAAAAAGATATTAAAATCTTTTTACTAAGAAAAAAAATAAAAAAGTCAAATTAATTAAAACCTTTTTTTTCTAAAATTTTCTCTTCTTTAACAATTATTCTACAATATTAATTATTTTCATTTGTCAAATTATTAATACTCATTGATCCAAACTCTTGCTTCTCATGTTTAAATAATTAATAAATTAATAATAATAGTATGTCTTTAATTTTTTTAAAACAACCCAATCAATTAAGTTTGTAAATTAGGTAATTCAAAAAGTTGGTTCAACAGCGTAAAATTCTATAAAAATTGAGTGAGAAAAACTTGTAACGAGAGATTTTATACTTAAATTCTTACAATATCAAATTTTCTTAAAACAGTATTAACCACGAAATATAAATGGAAATTAGTTTTTATACGCTTAGATTCACTAAAAAAAAATATATACAAATTAAATTATTCATTAATTTGACTAATATCTAGCGTACCAAATAGCAATTATTATTTTCAATAAGGTTAATAAAACCATCAATTTGGCTTAGGAATTGAAATTTTAGTTTGAAAAAATTAACATATGCATGGATTGTGATCATCAGGATATTCAAATTTTTTGCTTATAAGCAACCTTGACTAACCATTAATCTTCCATGGTCAATGTGAATATGACTTGTGCACAATATTAATCATCCAATCACTTTTTTTAAGACTAAAAAAGGCATGTTTTTATTATTATAGTCAAATAAGAACCCATTATAGTAAAATAGATGCATGAAACAATCTTTATATATAAGATTGCATTCTTTTTTAATCTTTTACTAATCTTTGATTCCCATATGCATGTAACCTTCTATTATGACCTTTTTTTAATCAATTTTTAAATTCAAACCTCTAATTTTTATCATTGAGAAAATTTTTAAATTTCTCTTTTTTTAATTATATGACTTTATCTGGCAAAAAAAACTATTTTAATAATTTAGTAGTTTTTATTTATTTTTAAATCAGAAGTTTTAATCTTGATATTTTTATTAATCTTCTTCAAAAAATTTAATGTAATAAAAAGAAGAAGTTACATATAATTAGATAATTAATCATTTTAATTATAATTTTTTCAATTATTTTTCTTAATATGTATCATTTTTCTTTATGAATATAAGACTTATTTTTTAATAAAAAAAAATCATGATGCTAAAGAATAAATAAGAATGTTAAATTATAATGGTATTGAATTTAATAGGTAATAAAGAAAAGCAGAAATAGAAGGTGAAAAAGCATATATATTTAATATTAATTGGTGAAGGTTTTATGAGAAAAATAAGTATTAATCCCTTGAATTTGTGAACAGTTCCATTTTTATCTTTATATATATATGCTTTATGTGAAATAATTGTGAGAGTTTTAATCACAACTAGTACTGTTTTCTGAAGGGAATTGCATCTGCAGAGGACATAATAATTAACCAAACCATTGCTGTCTTTATGTCTTTTTCCCAGAGAATTTTTCAGCTTAGCATTTGCCCATCGTATCTTAGATTCTTGCCAAAACGAAAATAAAATCTCTTTTATTGTAAAAAAAAAAAAAAAGTAAAGCATTACACTCCTAATTTTATTGTTATATAATTATCATTTAATTTGTGCAATTGGAAATCCATGATTTTTCTCACTCAACCAATCCTTTTATTTACAATTAACAGAAAATTTTATGCGTGTAGGAATGGGAAAGATTTTCGTATATCATAATTTTTTTTTAATATTTTTTAATGAGTATCTTAAGAGTATTAATTAGGAAATAATAATTTAAATATAATTAAATAAATTAAAAGCGAAACAATAATTTATATATAATTAAATAAGTAAAAAATAAAAATAAAAATTAATTTATTTTTAATTATTTTTTTATTAAATATAATCTTTTATTATAATTAAATTTTATCTGAATTTCCTAATCTCGTGAATTACGAGGTGTAATATTATATGTTCTTTTATTTCCTGTTGTCTCTTCAGTGGACAACACTTCATATAATTATTTGCATGATATTTTTTCCCTCAATCATTCATGTTTATATATATATATATAATATTTTTAAATTAACATGTAATTTCTTAACTGGTCAATGGCAGCTTACTTCATACCTTTCGATTCACCATAATATTATACGTCACAGAAACTGTTCACATACATATATAAATATTCAACTTTATTATATATATATATATATAAATATATTTAATAAATCTCATTACCAACCCTTAGAAAAAGAGAGCTACAATGAAAGCTCGTGGTCTGTTTTAAATTAGCCAAAATTTGTTATTGGCCACAACAAAAACAATAATAATAAAATAAATAACACAAAGAAGAGGAGAGGCTGAGGGAATTTTTGACCTTTAATAAATAAAAATTAAATTTTAAATTTTGAATTAATGGAGGAATCTATACTTTCCCAATTATGGGTCGAGCCTGCATGATATTCAAACTATTAAGCATCACCTAACTCATAAATGAAGCCAAGTAAGCTATTGAAAATACATATTATTCTCCATCCCAGTACATACACTGTTTCATTTTTTTGGATAAATTCTATCATTACTTATATAAATTGTTTAAAAAAACAAAGTTTAATCAATATACAAGTGTGATAATTAACCAGTAATTATTATTCATATTTAAAACTTAATAAATGGATGTAACAAAATTTCTTTTAATAATTTTTTTTTTTTTTGTGAAAAGTTATAAAATTATATGATTAACTAATCAAAATATTTTCAGAAACATATATTTAAATGATGAAAATTTTCATAGCTTAATTATAGATAGATATTAAAAAAGAAGAAGAAGAGATTACCGATATCTAGCCACCAACCAATTTGTCATATTGTTTTTTTCCAACCTACCTTTTTCACAAACAAAGGCTTTTTAATAATTTACTTTTGAGTCATATTGGTTAAAAAACCAAAGGAAAAAGTAAAATTTTTTATATATAAATGAAAAAAGGGAGAAATTGTAACATGTAAATAATGCTATATGATAATCAACTTTTAATTTATTAATATTCAACTTATTTTTGAAAATATGAGTCTTAGTTTCAGCATTTAGTTGAAGTTAATATATATATACATATAGGGAGTGAAAAATCATTGTCGTCATGATAATGATACCAAATCACCGTAAAAGAAATAGGAAAATGAACCACCCTTTTACTCTTTTTATTAAAGCTTTTCAACATTGTCGGGGGGAAAAAAAATACTCTTTTCGTTGCAAAAAATTAAATATATTTCTATTTTTATAAAGATTAAAAGAAGTAATTAATTTAGATAAAATAAGAATTTTTATTTTATAATTTTTATAAATACTTTATATTTATGTTATTAAATAATTATTTTAAAAATAATTACTATTTAATATTAATTTTATAAACAAATAAAATTTTATTTAATACTAAATTCCACTACCTATAAAATTTTAATTAAGAAAAAATAATAGTCTAATAAATTAAATATTTTATCAAAATTGATAGACATTTTTTCTTAGTCAAACATTCGTATTCCTAACATGCATGTATTGTTTAATCCAATAAAATTAATAAATTATTTGTTGATAAAAATACAACATAGTAAAATATTAAATAAGAATTAATAAATTAACAAAGCAGCTACTCTTTAAAAAAGAAAAATAACATATTTCATCTGTCCGAAAAAGATAATTTTTTTTTATTTATCCGAAATCATTATTTACTTTCATTTTTTTAAAAATAATTGATTTGTTAATTTACTAATATATCCCTATTTAATATTTTTTCACATCATATTTTTATCAATAAATAATTAATTAAATATTAAATTAAATAACACATACATGCTAAAATTAAATGAAATTTTATTAGAAATTTGAATACTAAAATTTTGTAGGTGGTGAGATTTATAATTAAATAAAATTTGATTGATAATGAAATTTTATTAATTAGTATAATTAGTTTTAAAAAATTAAATAATAATTATTTTTAAAATAATTATTTATTAATATAAATGAAAGATATTTGTGAAAAATATAAAAAAAATTATTATTTTAATTAAATTAATCACTTTTTTTAATCTATGTAAAAATAAAAATAAATCTATCTATTTTAGGATGAAAAAAATATAATTAAAAAAATATATTTATTTTTTTCAAACAAAAATAATAAATAATATAAAAAATATTTCTTTAACCCACATAAAAATAAATTTATTTATATATGCCAACACATGAACATATTTAAGAAATATACTCGTTGTACGTAATAATTTTTTGAAAAAATTGATCTAGGAAACAGTGTCCATGTCACTAGAAAACTGCCACATGTAATTCGAAAAAAAAACCACTAAACCTAATATTTGGTAACTAAACCATACAAGACGGTTACTTTTTAACTCAACTTCACAGACGGTTAATTGGTTCCCCGTCTTGTCAGCAAAATCAATCACTCATCCTCAAAATCCTCTATATATATGTATATATACCCTTCACTCTTTGCTGTTATACATTTCTTCTTAAAGTTAAATTTCTGCCATTTCTCTCTCTCCCTAGACTGAACCACTGCACTGCAGTATACTAGCGATTGCTGCTGCAGATAGTTAGTTAATTAACGGTTTTTTTCCTGCTTTTTCCATTTTGCCCTTCCTTTGCTCTTCAATTTACTTTCTATTGCTATTCTTGAAGTGATACATTAACAATGATTAGCTGGAATGACCTCTACACCGTTTTAACGGCGGTGATTCCTCTTTATGTTGCTATGATTTTGGCTTATGGCTCTGTGCGGTGGTGGAAGATTTTCAGCCCTGACCAGTGCTCCGGTATCAACCGGTTCGTCGCTATATTTGCTGTGCCGCTTTTGTCTTTCCATTTTATTTCTACTAATAATCCTTATGCCATGAATTTCCGGTTTATCGCCGCTGATACACTTCAGAAGATTATAATGCTCTTCGCTCTTGGTATTTGGACTAATTTTACAAAAAATGGAAGTTTAGAATGGATGATTACGATTTTCTCGTTATCTACTCTTCCAAACACTCTGGTTATGGGCATTCCTCTGTTAATCGCTATGTATGGACAGTACTACGGCAGTCTTATGGTTCAGGTGGTGGTTTTGCAGTGTATTATTTGGTACACTCTTCTTTTATTTCTTTTCGAGTACAGAGGAGCTAAGATGTTGATTATGGAGCAATTCCCTGAAACTGCGGCTTCCATTGTGTCGTTCAAGGTCGATTCTGATGTCGTTTCTTTAGATGGCCATGATTTCCTAGAAACAGATGCTGAGATTGGCGATGATGGGAAGTTACATGTGACTGTGAGAAAATCGAATGCTTCGCGGCGATCTTTGGGGCCAGGGTCCTTCTCTGCATTAACTCCACGGCCGTCAAATCTCACCGGAGCTGAGATTTATAGCTTGAGTTCATCGAGAAATCCAACTCCTAGAGGGTCTAATTTTAACACTTCCGATTTTTATAATATGATGGGTGTCCAGGGATTTCCTGGAGGAAGGTTATCAAATTTCGGTCCAGCGGACTTATACTCTGTACAATCTTCAAGAGGGCCAACCCCTCGTCCTTCAAATTTTGAAGAAAATTGCGCTCCAATGGCTACCATATCTTCTCCGAGATTCGGATTTTATCCGGCGCAGACGGTACCAACATCTTATCCAGCTCCGAATCCTGAATTTTCTACGACTGTGCCCACAAAAAACACCAAGACTCTGCCGCAGCAGGAGCAACAACAGCAGCAGCAGCAGCTGCAACAGAATAATAATAATACTAAAGCAAATCATGATGCTAAAGAGCTGCACATGTTTGTGTGGAGCTCAAGTGCCTCTCCGGTTTCCGACGTATTTGGCGGCAATGATTTCGGGGCATCCCAACCATCTGGCCGGTCCGATCAGGGAGCCAAGGAGATTAGGATGTTGGTCGCTGACCACCCACAAAATGGGGAAACCAAAGGTATAATTTTCCTAATTTCAAAACAGAAATTATGAATTTGATAATCTAATTTTACTTTATTTTGTTATTTTAGCCTCAATAATTGACTTAATTTTGTTTTGAAATGTGAAAAGCTATTGCACATGCAGGAGAATTTCCTGGAGAAGATTTCAGTTTTACTGGTAAAGGAGATGGAGAAGAAGATGAGAGGGAAAAAGAGGGAGCCCCAGGACTTAATAAGCTAGGATCCAGCTCAACTGCAGAGCTCCACCCAAAAGCTGCTGGAGCACCAGAATCCGGTGCAAACAAACAATTGCCTCCGGCGAGCGTTATGACCCGTCTAATTTTGATCATGGTTTGGCGCAAACTGATTAGGAACCCCAACACATACTCCAGTCTCATTGGCCTGATTTGGTCTCTGGTTTGTTTCCGGTGAGTGGATAATATTTAAAAAATAAAAACAAATTAAATTGACTTGATCCAAAATAGTAAGTTCTTGGAAATTATATTTAATTTTACTGTGATTGATATATTTGTGTTTGTAATTTATTGCAGATGGCATGTGGCTATGCCTAAAATAATAGAGAAGTCAATCTCCATACTGTCTGATGCTGGTCTTGGAATGGCTATGTTCAGCTTAGGTAAGTAGTCATAATTCTTCTACTAATTATTAGTTAATCTATTCATTAATTTTAGTCTTCTATCATATACCCTCTTCATCTATACATAATTAATCAAGGTTAAATAATAATAGTTCATTAAAATAGATAATTAAATAAGTACAATTATCAAATTTTTATTAATTAGATTTCGATTGAAAATACCTAACTTGTCTAAGAAAAATATTAATATCCACGAGTGGAATTGAATTTGAAATGTGGCAAAATTTTGACCTCACCAAATCGTGGAAAAAGGATGCATCAACAAGGTTGGTGTGTACTGTGTAGTCATGATGGTCACATTGTCTAAAGTTGAGGTTATGATCAACGCCCAGCTCATAGCCATCCAATTTTTTCTGTGAGACTTTTATCATCAACTAAAAGAAATCAGAGGGGCAGGGGGAGGTTTCTGTCTTTGGACAATAAAATGAATTCACCACCCGACATATGGGGCCGGTTTCCATTGCGGTCCAGGGTCTGTGGGGATTGGTTGTAAATTGTGATATAAGCCTGTTTCGACTGGTTTTTGTAAAAGTAGTTGAATTGAGAAAAATTCCAAAAAATATATATAAAAAAATGCATATGGATTTTTCTGGTAAAATTGTGCTGATTTTGGTTGATATATGGTGAAATTCAAGGTCTGTTTATGGCTTTACAACCGAAGATAATTGCATGTGGTAACTCAGTGGCTGCATTCGCCATGGCGGTCCGATTCTTAACTGGTCCTGCAGTGATGGCTGCAGCTTCAATTGCTGTTGGCCTGCGTGGTACACTCCTCCGTGTCGCTATTGTTCAGGTGAAAGTCACATTAACAAAATTATTAATTAATTGGATGTGCTAAACCCTCTATATTATGTGGATTAATTAAAATTAATCACTTACTAAACATGATTTTATTACTGTTTATGTAATAGGCTGCACTACCACAAGGAATTGTTCCGTTTGTGTTTGCAAAAGAGTACAATGTCCATCCAGCCATTCTTAGTACTGCGTAAGTAAAATCGAATCACACAGTATTGGAAATTAACTAGTAATATTTTTGTTACTGTCATATTTATTATTTTGTTTTCTATATATTTGTTTTCAGGGTGATCTTCGGAATGTTGATAGCGTTACCAATTACTCTGGTCTACTACGTTCTCCTTGGATTGTAATTTTTCTCCCAAAATTAGAGCATAAATGAAGAGAATTTTGATTGCTGAGGGTCTGATATTGTGTCACACTTGGCAATAAAACTGCATTGACAGTACCCAAAAAAAAAAAAAGTATATGTTGCTATTAGAAAAGGAGTTGGAGAAAGTGGAGGATTTTCCGGTAAAAAAAACTCTTAATACAAAGAAATTTGTCAAAGGTTCCAAGATTCTTGGAGTTAAAAAAAAAAAATTAATTTAGCTAATTAGTTGTTGAAAGCCCTGATATAAGGATCGTGCCCCCATTAACAGCCAAAGTTTGTTCAATTTTCCAAGGTTTTTGAAATTAATTGAAGGCTCTGTTCTTGCATAAGTAGAGACATCAAAGAGGAAAACAAGGGGGAAGCAAAAGAAAAAAAAAAGGGCCAATTATCATTATGGATTATCTTAAATCTCTTCATTTCAGTTAGTGCAATGTAAAGTCTGATTTCAATACTTCCCTTCTGGCTTCTACTACAAAACAACAATGATAAAAAAAACAATTATTAATGAATTGGAGAAGATCTATGAAGAGAAGGAGAAAAGGGTTTTTAATTATTATTTAGTTTTTGTTGTTAGTGTTGGCTTTTGATTGTCCGTAGATCCGGCAATTATTTGCGTTTGTCCTCTTCCTTTGGTTTGTAATTTATGGATATGTAGGATTTTTATGAACAAAGAAAGGTCATTAGTCATTGATCAGCTTGTTAATATTACAAACAAAGTTAGGGATGTATTTTTATTTAAGAAAAAGACATGTTATGCCTTACCTTACATTACATGTCTCTCTCTTCTCTTACTCTTTTAATCAATCAAGAAAAGTATAAAAATATTGAGAAATTTTAAAATTAATACATAAAAAAAAATAAGATGATAGGGTAAAGGGTCTTTGAAAGCACATTTTCTTTCTATGTAATGGGTACCAAATTAGAAAGGGTTGAGGTCAAAAGCAAAGCTAATAAGCTTAAATTTACTTTGCTTTTTAGCTTTTGAAGTGCCCCCCACAATCCTACCCTACCTTACGTAATGTAGCCGAGGACTCGTCACTTATCTATATAAACTTAGCTGGGCTGGTGGTGGGTTAGTCAAAATTTTCAACTTCTTTATTTTTTTATTGTTTATTTATAATAATTTTTTGGTAAATGTTTTTAGAACTTGCTTTATAGTGAAAATGATGGCACATGATATCTCAATTTTACATCTCATTCATTCATAATAGTCACAAGATATAGCCGCAAAAGCTGAAGGTATCCATGTGGCCCCGACAACAAATTCTTAACCGTTTGACACTCAAAATACCCAGAAAATTTTAGGTATAGATTCAATTTATAAGGAAAATTATAAATTAAGAGAAATATATATATATATATATA